>CM035423.1:96071238-96076238 GCA_020310875.1 Ceratopteris richardii
TAGCCTAATTTCCTCCTATTCTAGATTTTTTTTAACCTAGCCCTTATCCAAGATTGTTGCCAAAGCTTTATAATTTTTAAAATTTGATGCACGTAAGGATGATCAATTTGTTATTTCTTAGCTTTAAACTTGGACATTTTTATTCAAATGAACCTATTCATATCTTGAAAAAGTTAAGTTTTTGCAACTAACTACCTTGTGGGAAAATCACAATTTTGTTGCAAAATTTTGTCACATAGAATGGATCGACCTACAACATGAGATTCATTTCAAGATACGGTGAAAGAAACTTTTGTGACCCTCAATTTTAGTTACATGCTAGAAGAGATCGAACTACATTTGTATGGAAGGAAGGTGATAATGTTTCATTTAATACTGAAAGTTTCAAACAACATCGCCTTCTTGTTTGCATCCTTGAAAAAAATCATTTAGATATATTATAAAAAAAATATGAAGATGGTTTAGAGATGGGAATTCAACCAAAACATAACACCCTACATCCTACACATTTACATGAAGCAATTTCTTTTTCCCATAATGTTGACAAAACATTCAAATCCATTGCAGAATACCTCCATCAATGCTATCCTACCAATTTTTTTGCTAAAAATGGCCCTTCCATCTTCTCATAATGTATACCTAGAGTACCTTTCAAACAAAATCCCATTTTGTATCCTTTTAGAATGCCAGTAAACCAAACCCACAAACCTCTATTTGGATGCACGATACAAGTAACCATGCACAAAATATCGGAATTGTGGCAAATGAGGTCACACCCAAGCTAAGTATTCTTGATATATTTCATAGTGATGTGTATGAACACAATAAGACTGCTCGGGTGCTTCCTTTCCTCTTTAGGAGGTTGTTTTCTCCAGCTTGTATATATGCCTATAACCCTAATGGGTCACTTATCTTTGTATATTCACTTGGTAATACATTCAGTATTGTGTGTTGCGCTTTAAGCTTCTTCTTCTTCCTTATGATGTTCATGTGCTTCTGCAAACCTCCAACTCAAATTGGTATCAAAATAGGTCACTGCTACATATAGGGCATTAGTGACACACTCCAATCACAATCTCAAACTTGCACAAAATTCTTAACTTGTTTGGTCCTTTGAATGCACTATTGCAACAGCTATAAAGGCAATTTTATCCTTTTGTACCAAGCATATATATAGGTTTTGGTTAGCTAGTACAAGTGCCTTGAAGTTTGCTACATGTTTAGCAAAGCTCGTACAAGGTAGTTCTGATCAATTTTTTGAGATACAATCTTTTTTCTTCATTAGGGTATTTTGGTCAACGGCCATGGCTAAAAGCAATGATGTATTTTGTATTTTGTTTGTTCAAGACAAGCTGTATGACACTAATTAGCTTTTATCAACATATATTATGCATCATATTGATGGCAAAAAGACTATGGAATATTGTGCAAGGTGTTGAAAAGCAAAAAGACTATGGAATATTGTGCAAGGTGTTATTGAAGGTGATGTAGATGGCATTGAAGATGATGAGCTTCAAAATCTTATTCATGTTGTGGTTCTTGTTGCATTTATTGCAGAGCAACTTTGATGGGATGGTAGTCATGCTCAGGCACATGCATTGATAGCTTTGTCTATCAAACATGCCATTATCCCTCATACTCACTCATGCAAAATAGCAAAGAATGCTTAGGATACGGTTACCACTTTACACCAAGCAAGAAATGAGGCTCCTGTTGCTTACCTATAGAAACAGTTGGAGAGTGAGCATATGAATGAAGGAGATTCTATGGATAATTTTTTGACAAAGATCAAAGATTTCAAACAGCAGTCCATTTTTATAGATGAAATCTTGCCAGATAGTTCACTTGTGCAAACCATCCTTAATGGTCTTCCTAATTCACACCAAATTTTTACTTATAATCTTCTATTCATGATGAAAGGCAATCTAAATGCCTTATCTTTTGAGGAGTTAGTCTCTATTTTATTGTAGGAAGATATGTCTAGGCATAACTGGTCCATTATGCATATCGTAGATCAAGCTTTAATCTTAGCTAGTCAAAAGGGCAAAGGTAAATGGAGCTCATCTACAAGTAAGCCGAAATCTACTAATTCTCCATAGTTAAAAAGGAAAGACAAAGACAAGAAGAAAACAGAAAAGCAGAAACAATTCTGCAAATACTCTAAAGGAAATGATCATGTCATAAAGAGTTGTCCAAAAGTGGTTGCAAAAGAGGAACTATGACCCATCTTCTCATGAACAATGTATGTCTGCAATAGACTCAAATTTTTGGTAGTTTGATAGTGTGGCAACCACACATATTACCTTGCAACACCATTTCTTTAGTTCACTTGAGCTTGCCCCTAACGAAATACTATCACATGCACTAGCGACTCCTCTTATCTTGTAATGGGAGTTGGTACGATCATTCTAACTAATACAGATGGTAGTTCTTTCATATTGTTGGATGCTTGGTTTGTGCTAGGGATCAAGAAAAATGTGTTGTCACTTTCAACATTATGTCAAGATCGGCTTGGTTGTAATGATGACAAATGTACAGTTCATGATTTGTGAAATGGTGATGTTATTATTGCTTCTGGAATTTTATGTCATGGGTTGCATAAGCTCATAGACTATGCAAAATTTATGAATGATTCAACATGTGCAGTTCAAGATTCTCAGGCTATCTCAAATGCAAAGCTTTGGCATGCACACTTTGGTCATCTGAGTTTTGCTAGTTTGTTACACCTATAGAAATCTGAATTAGTATCCTCTTTTGCCCAAACTTGAGGAACCTAGTAAACATGTTTGTGAAGGCTATATTTTGGGCAAAATGCAACATTCCTACTTCCCAAAAGATGGTTTAGTATGAGCTACTTAGAAATTGTAGCTTGTTCACAATGATGTTTGTGGTCATATGCGGACACCTTCTTTTGGGAACTACCTTCACTTTGTGACTTTTATTGATGATTTCTCTAGGCATGCATGGGTGTATCCATTGAAAGCAAATTGCAAAATGTTTATTTGCTTCAAACAGTTTCTGGTTTTGACTAAAAATCTATCACGATGTAAAATGGGCACCCTCCATTCCGATGGAAGGGGGAATACATGACTTCTGATTTTAATCCACTTTTGTCTGAACGTTGGATAAAACATCAATATATAGTGTTGCATACACCTCAATAGAATGGATTTGTTGAAAGAAAGAACAAATCTCTGATGTAGATGGGGAGATGTATGGTCAAAAGTTAGGCTTTACCACATAGCTTCTTGTGTGAAGATGTTATGTGTGCAACATGTGTACTTAACAGGTTTCCCACCAAAGCACTACATTCTATCACTCCATATGAGGCTTGGCATGGTCGCAAGCCATCTGTTGCTCATTTGCATGTCTTTGGTTGTTTGGCATATGCATTAGTTCTTGAACAACAATGCAAAAAATTGGATGATAAAGTAGTAAAATGTTATTTTGTTGGGTATAGTTCTGAAACCAAACGCTCTACTTGGAAAAGGGGAGCTTCAAATTGATCTCAACACTATGGGCAATGAAATTTCTATATTCTTTGCTTTTATGGAAGGAACTATTCAGGACATGATTGTTTATATTTTGCATGAAAATGGAAGTTTACATGATTTTATTTCTCAATCATTGATTTATAAGTTGCAATTAGAAAATTTTTCCTCTCTGTAAAGTAAATATTACATAAAATCTATTTTGTGGATATGAGAGATGTTAAGATCATCTCAATGGTTGTTGATTTTGAGCACTCTGAGACTCTTGTTGAACATTTTCATGAACAACCTTTCCTATTAGATTCTTATGCATACGACTGGGAGAACTAACACCTTGGAACTTCATTAATGGGCTATTTATGCATCTTCATTTCATTGAAATTAACATCACTACTTCTAATCATTGAACATGTTTTAAGATCCCATAAACAATATCCAAACTACCTGTCTCTTCCATATCCAAGAAAAATGCATTTTTTTTGGATTTGTAGTCCAAATTTTGCCTTAGATTATTTGAAACACATCATCCTCACAACAAAATACTCTAAGGTGGTCATAATGTGTTGGTTGGCCTATCCATAAATCTTGTACCACTTTCAAGCCTTTAGCAATACAAGGTGAAAGACTAACCAATGAAGAACAATAAACATTGATTTTGCCCAAAAGCCTTCTAAAAGTTTGCATGATGCAACATAGAAACCATTATATCCTGAATAGTTATATTCATCCTCTTAGCTACATCATTCTATAATGGGGTATAAGGATATATAAGATCTCTCTTTTTTACTCTAGATTTACAAAAATGGTTTGATTCATGTGAGGTAAACTTACCATATATTCTTTGAAGACAATTCCTTAAGCTTATTTATCTTCGCAATCTCTACTAAGGCAAGCCATTTTCTAAAAGTATTGAGTACCTCATCCTTAAACTTCATAGGATAAACCAAAATTTTCTAGTAGCATCATATATGAAAGTGGCAAAGTAATGAGCACCATTTAATGACCTAGTAATCATAGGACCACACTCATCAGTATGAATAGGGTCTAATGGTTGAATTGAACAATCAATGTGTGTTCTATGAATTTTCCTAGTTTGTTTTCCAAATTCACAATGCTCATAAAAGGAACAACCAGAGAAATATAACATAGGTAAGTAGCCAGAATGACAAAGATTTTCCATTCCACTATGAGATATGTGGCATAAACGGCCATGCAATATACAAGCCATAGAATGCTTAGTGACATCTAACAAGTGTTCTTTCTATGATAGAAATAAAGGATAAAGTGAGCAAACTTTGTTTCCTTTTGCAATAGCCATATTGGCCTTTGATTTGTAAAAGGACTAACCATAGAAAACCACTTTGTAACCAAGTTCATCAAGTTGACCAGTTGACATCAAATTGCATGATAAGTGAGGCACATGGTGTGCATTATGCATAGTACATTTTGAATGATACATGGATTGCATAACCACATCTCCAATCCCAACATCATCACACTAGTAAGGAT
>CM035423.1:96083738-96108738 GCA_020310875.1 Ceratopteris richardii
CAAGACTCCAACTCATGTTCTATTTGTGGATTAACTAATCATACAACTGAAAATTGCTTTAGGAATTCCAGGAATCAAAGAGGCAGAGGATACAATAGAGGAAGTTATGGCTACTCAAGAGGAAGGTTCAACAACTACCATGGCAACTACAACAACTACAATCATTCAAACTATCAAGGAGGCTACAAAGGAAGGAGAGACTACAATAACTACACAGAAGACTCAAACAAAGAGGATTCATTATTGATCATGAACATGGCTATGCCATAAGGTAAATCTGATGAGCATGTTTTCTACATAGATTCAGGTTGTTCAAATCATGTGGCAGGAAATGTGGCACTCCTATCAGATTTAGAAGATCCAAGGAATAAGCATGAGGTACAAACAGGAGATGACACAAGACATCCTGTGGAGAAAATAGGCAATGTCAAAGCACCTGATGGAAACATCAACCTACTCAGTAAGGTACTCTATGTCCCTACCATTACAAAGAATTTGATAAGTGTTGGGCAGATAGTAGAGAAAGGGTTGCAAGTCAGGTTCACAAAGGCAGGAGCATTTGTTGAAGATCCAAGTCAAGGATTCAGAAAAATTGCAAAAGGTGAAAAGACAGGTAGATTGTTCACATTTGAATTATAGGACACTAGAAACATTGCTCTCTTTAATTATGGTAGTCAGACACTCACAGAATTGGAAGTATGGCACAAAAGGTTAGCACATATTGGTGAAAGGTCATTAAAGCAAATCTGCAAGGACCAAAGTGTACTTGGACTTCCTAATTTGTCAAAACAACATATGATTTATAAGTGTAGTGCATGTCAATTTGGAAAGTCTCACAGGTTACCATTCATGAAGAAAGGTTATATGCATGGAGATCTCTTGGAGTTGGTTCATACAGATGTATGGGGACCTAGCAAGGAAGCTTCAATATCTGGATCAAGGTATTATGTTTCCTTTATTGATGATTGCAGCAGATGGACTATCCTATTCTTTATGAAACACAAAGATGAAGTTTTTTCATGTTTCAAAAGATATTTGGCTCTTGTGGAGAATCAAACAGGTAAATCACTAAAAAGGCTAAGGTCAGATGGAGGGGGAGAATACTTCTCCCATGAGTTTGATTCTTTTCTTCAAGAAAGAGGAATCAAAAGAGAGGTAACTACAAGCTACACTCCTGAGCAAAATGGAGTGGCAAAAAGGAGGAATAGGACAATTGTTGAAGCTGCAAGGTCTATGTTAAATGAAAAGCATTTACCTAATTACTTATGGGCTGAGGCTGTATCTACAACCACTTACTTGATTAACAAGTTGCCTTCAAAATCCCTTGATGGGATGACTCCATATGAGGCTTGGAATGGAAGAAGACCAAGCTTAGATCATTGTAAAATTTTTGGATGTATTGCTTTTGCTCATGTTCCTTCACAGGTTAGAGGCAATATGGATCCAAAGGCAGAAAGGTGTGTATTTATTGGATATGACAACAATCAAAAGGGCTACAGGTTATACAACCCTACCAACAAAGGATTCTTGGTAAGCAGAGATGTAGTTTTTGATGAGAACAATTCATGGTATGAAGATTCATGCAGGAAGATCAACTTACCATGTGATCTTGAAGAAGATTTTCCAAAGCTTGGTAGAGAACAATCAAAGATTGAAGAACAAGACAACTCAGAGGATGATGAAGAATCTCACATGGAAAAGATCAAAGCATGGAAGTCTAAAGGTAAAGCAAAATTGCAGGAACTTGGACATGAGGCAGAATCATCACATCATGGCCTAAGAAGATCTATGAGGGAAAAGAAAAAACCAGAAAGGTATGGGTTTGACACCTCATTAGTAACTAAACATTCTATCTACATAGCACATGACATAAACCAAGAGGAGCCATCATCATTTGAAGAGGCCAAAGCAAAAACAGAATGGAAGCATGCAATGAAGGAAGAGATTGAAGCACTTGAGGAAAACAACACTTGGGATTTGGTGCCCAAGACTTTATCCATGAAGGTAATAGGCTCAAGATGGGTCTATAAACTCAAGAAGAATTCTGATGGCTCCATTAACAGGTATAAGGCAAGGCTTGTAGCAAAAGGCTTTGCACAAACTCAAGGAATTGATTATGAGGAGACCTTCTCTCCTGTGGCAAAGATGCCTACTATTAGGGTTTTGCTTAGTATTGCCTCTTCCAAGAATTGGAAGATACTTCAACTAGATGTAAAGAATGCATTCTTGAATGGTTGGATAACAGAAGAGGTATATATGGCACAACCACCTGGTTTTGAGAACCAAGTTTATCGTGATTATGTGTGTAAACTTAACAAAGCATTGTGTGGTCTCAAGCAAGCTCCAAGAGCTTGGAATTTCAGGCTTGTTTCATTCTTGCAGGACAAAGGCTTTCAACCAAGCAAGGCAGATCCTTCACTCTTTATTAAAAAGAGTAATTCCGAGGTCATCTACCTATGTGTATATGTAGATGATATTATATTGACAGGAAATGATGCAGATGGTATGAAGAAGATCAAAGATCAGATGAGAGAAGAGTTCAAGATAAGTGATTTGGGTTCACTTACCTACTTTCTAGGTTTGGAAGTTGTCTACAAAGATCATGGTTTGTTTCTCACTCAAAGAAAGTACATTAAGGACATGTTGGCAAAATTCAAGATGCAAGATTGTAAGATTGCAGGTACTCCAATGGAGGTCAATCACAAATTGAGCTCACATGAAGGTGAACTCATAGAGGACATCACATCATATCAAAGTCTAGTGGGTAGTCTCAACTATGCCACATTGACAAGAGTAGATATATGTTACAGTGTGAGTGTGCTAAGCCAATTTATGCACACACCAAGGAAACCACATATGGATGCTGCCAAAAGGATTCTCAAGTATCTCAAAGGAACCATAAATGAAGGACTTTATTATCCTTATGTATCTGATTTAGGTTTGAAGCTATTTTCTGATGCAGATTGGGCTAGCTCCAAGGAAGATAAAAGGAGCACTTCAGGTTATCTTACCTTTGCAGGTTCAAAGCTAATTTCATGGTCATCCAAGAAGCAACCCACAGTTGCTCTCTCTTCTACTGAAGTTGAATATAGAGGTCTTGCCATAGCTGTTGGGTGTGATGGCTGGGTACAATCAGAAGATCAAGTTGGTGCTGCTAGACCTGCTTCACACCTGCCCTCTTTTCTCTTCAGATATGGTTAGGAGACTTCTTGAGATTCCAAATGACACCAAGAAACTATATATGTGCTTTACAAAATGATTGAGTAATGACTAAATCAAAACAGATGATTTTGAATCTTCACAACTCCAAAAACTTTCTATTCCTGTATTGACACCTGCTCAGTCCTAAGCTCAGTGTGTCCAGCACACTTGCAATTGGATTAATTCCTTCTGGGAGTATTAAATTAACTTAACAAGCTACCATTAGCAAGTTAAATCACTCCAATTAACAAACTATACACTGAGCATGATGTTTAGCAAAATCAGAGACACCCCCGACTTTTTAGGAACAACACAGAAATATACCAGTGTCTTCCTCGACTGAGATTTCTCCCAATTGGCTGAATAGAATGACTTGAAATTTTGTAGTGTTGTAGAATGCTTTGAGCTGGTTCCAATGAGCCTTGGATCATCAAATTTGGTTCAGTGGATCTTGAGATATGCCCTGTTGAAGTTGACAGACTTTGAGGTGAATGACTCAGAGAACACAGAGTAAAGAACTATGAGTATTTATATTGAAACTATCAAATGTACATTCCCATTGACATGTATAGTGATGCACAATGGTACTCAGAGGTGTAGGCTCAATAGTAGCTCTCACACACTCACTAATTTGCTTGGATTAGCCTCGGAAGGAGTGTTACATCCCCGCGACTTTTACATTGACTTTTATAGGTGTTTAAAGTGAGTTTGAATTTCAAATTCAAATGTAGGCTCCCTCAAATCTCTCAACTAATCACATGGAGATATTCTCTCCATTCATACCTTTCAAATTCCACGACTTTTGAAGGTGGGTGAGATTACAAGAGGTGAGTTAAGTCATATTGACTTTTACATTGGATAAAAAGATAATAAAGCATAGGCATGTGTTCCTATGGTCTTCCTTCAAGTGAATTAATCCAAGAACTTTTGTGACACCTTCAAGGTTGATATTCAATGCTCTTCAAGGTACAAGACAAAGCCAAGTGTTAAGGCTTGTTTGTACCAACAGCTCCCCCTCAAGCCAAACACTTGCTTGAGTCTTCATCTTTAATCTTCAATGATATCCTGTAATCCAATCATGGATTTAAACCTGCATAGCTTGCTCCCATCCAAAGCTTTTGTAAGCAAATCTGCACATTGTATATTAGTAGACACATATGATAATTGGATCTCTTTGCTAAGTAATTTCTCCCTCACATAGTGGTAATGCACCTCTATGTGTTTTGTCCTAGCATGATACACAGGATTAGCTGCTAGGTGAAGTGAACTTGTGTTATCACCAAATATGATTGGTGGCCTTGTGTATAGGCCCAATTCTGAATATAATAGCTTCAACCATATGGCTTCTTGAGTGGCATTGGCTAGCCCTCTGTACTCTGCCTCAGTAGATGATAGGGCTACTGTGGGTTGTTTCTTGGATGACCAGGAAATTGGTTTATCACCTGCAAAGCATATGTAACCAGATGTACTCCTCCTGTCATCCTTGCAACCTTCCCAATCTGCATCTGAGTATACCTTGATATCAATGTCTGATGAATATGGAAAATATAGACCATGTTTTTGTGTTCCCTTTAGATACTTTACTATCTTCTTAGCTGCCTCCAAATGTGGTACTCTTGGTTTATGCATAAATTGACTAAGTACACTAACACCATATGATATATCAATCCTGGTTAAGGTAGCATAATTAAGACTACCTACCAAACTTTGGTAACCTGTAATATCCTTGAGTTCTTCTCCTTCATGTGCACTGAGTTTGTGGTTGACCTCCATAGGAATGTTTGAGACTTTAGCTTCCTGCAAATTAAACTTCTTGACCATGTCCTGAATGTACTTCTTCTGAGTAATAAAGATACCTGAATTTGTGTAGACCAATTCAAGTCCTAGGAAGTACTTCAATAATCCAAGATCATTGATCTTGAATTCCTTCATCATTTGACTTTTGATGTGTCTAATTCCTTGAACATCATTTCCTGTAATAATGATGTCATCAACATAGACACACAAGTATATTACCTCTGAATTGTTCTTCTTTATAAACAATGAAGTATCTGCTTTACTCATCACAAATCCTTGATCCAAGAGATAGGTTGTCAACCTATAGTTCCATGCTCTAGGTGCCTGCTTCAATCCATACAGAGCCTTCTTCAATTTACAAACATGATTTACCTTATTGGGATCTTCATAGCCAGGTGGTTGTGACATGTAGACCTCTTCAGATATCCATCCATTCAAGAATGCATTCTTCACATCCAATTGGTACATGTTCCAATTCTTGGATGCAGCTACACTCACCATAACTCTGATAGTTGGCATCTTGGCCACAGGAGAAAATGTCTCCTCATAATCAATGCCTTGGGTTTGTGCAAAACCCTTGGCTACCAACCTAGCTTTATACCTGCTTATTGTACCATCTGAGTTTCTCTTGAGTTTGTAGATCCATCTGGATCCTATAACTTTCATGGAGTCCTTCTTGGGTACCAAGTCCCAAGTATCACTCTCCTTGAGAGCCTCCATTTCTTCATCCATTGCTTCCTTCCATTCTGGTTTAGTAATTGCTTCTTCATATGTACCTGGTTCTTCATTCAAGATATCCTTTGCAAGATATACAGAGTGCTTGGTTACAAGTGAAGTATCATACCCATACCTAATTGGTTTCTTCTTCTCTCTTGAAGATCTCCTCATAGCTTGAGTTGAGGATTCTGGATTGTCTTCAAGTTGCTTCATCTTCATCTTCCCTTTGGATTTCCAAGCTTTGAATTCTTCAATGTTGATGGTGTCTTCATCATCTGAACTTGTGTCCTCCTTCTGAGTTAGTTCTTGCATGACAAGCTTTGGAAAGTCTTCTTCCATATCATAAGGTAGGCTAACTTTCCTGCACTCATTATCATACCATGAATCATTTTCATCAAAGATTACATCTCTGCTTACCTTGAAGCCTTTGTTTGAGGGGTTATAGAACCTGTATCCTTTCTGATTCAAATCATAACCAATAAAGATACACTTTTCAGCCTTAGGGTCTAGCTTTCCCCTTACCTGTGAGGGAATATGCACATATGCAACACACCCAAAGATCTTGCAATGATCCAGAGATGGTCTCTTACCATGCCAAGCCTCATAGGGTGTCATTCCATCAAGTGTCTTTGATGGCAACCTGTTGATTAAGTATGTGGCAGTAGATACACTTTCTGCCCAAAGATAATTTGGTAGTTTTTTCTCATTGACCATAGACCTAGCTGTCTCCACAATGAGTCTATTCCTCCTTTCAGCTACCCCATTTTGTTCAGGTGAGTACCTTGTGGTAATCTCCCTCTTGATGCCTCTTTCCTGCAAGAATTCTTCAAAGTCATTGGAGAAGTATTCTCCACCACCATCAGACCTTAGCCTCTTCAAATGTCTACCTGTTTGATTCTCAACTAATGCAAGATACTTTTTGAAACAATTAAATACTTCATCTTTATGTTTCATGAAGTACAAGACAGTCCATCTGCTATAGTCATCTATAAAGGACACATAGTACCTTGATCCAGATATGGATGGCTCCTTGCTTGGTCCCCAAACATCTGTATGCACCAATTCCAAGTAGTCTTCATGCATAAAACCTTTCTTGGTGTATGGCAATCTGTGTGACTTACCAAATTGACAAGCCCCACACTTGTATATCATGTGTTGCTTGGATACATTAGGTATCCCAAGCACACATTGATCTCTGCTCATTTGCTTTATTGTCCTCTCTCCAATGTGACCTAATCTTTTGTGCCACATCTCCAATTCTGATAGGGTTTGGTCCTTATAATTGTACAAGGCAATATTCTTAGCATCCTCAAGTTCAAAGGTAAATAGTCTACCTGATTTCTCTCCCTTGGCTATCCTTCTGAATCCATGTCTTGGATCCTCCACATATGCACCATGTTGGGTGAACCTGACCTGTAGACCTTTTTCAACAATCTGACCTACACTCATCAGATTCTTGGTGATTGTTGGAACATACAATACTCTGCTTAGCAAATTCTGATTACCATCACTTGTTTTAACATTGCCTACTTTAACCACTGAATGTTTAGTGTCATCACCTGTCTGCACTTGGTGCTTGCCTTTAGGTTCTTCCAAATCAGAGAGTAAGGAAACATTTCCAGCTACATGGTTAGAGCAACCTGAATCAATATAGAACAAATGATCATCATTGATACCTGATTTAGATGTCATGTTCATAATCAACAAGGAATCATCTTGATCCTCTGCATAATTGTTGTAATCCTTTCTGTTCCTGTATCCTCCTTGATAATTGCCATTGTGATTGTAGCTATTGTTGTAGTTATTGTTGTAATTATTGTTGTAGCCATGGTAGCCTTGAGATTGATTGAATCTGCCTCTGCCTTGAGAGTATCCTCCTCTTTGGTGACCTCTTCCTCTTTGATTCTTGTAGTTCTTGTAGCATTCATCTGTAGTATGGTTAGACAAGCCACAAATATTGCATGGAGATTGATTGTAGGGTCTCCCCCTACCTGACTTACCTCCTCTGCCTCTACCTCTAGATGATCTACCTCTCCCTGCATAGTTTGCTTGGGAGGTAGATCCTTCTTCATCAACTTTCTTACTTTTACCCTTGTCTTTAGACTTCTTATCTGTATATAGGGCAGAGGGATTATTACCTTTTGATTGCTCTCCATTCTTTGTGATCTTTGCTTCATGTGTAAAGAGTTGTCCAATCAGAGTTGTTAAATCAGGTGCTTGGATGTCCATGTACAAGTCCATTGCAGTGGTAAAGCTCTCCCACTTGTCATCTGCCTTTAGTCCATTGATCACTTGTCTGACTATTTGCTCTTCTTCAATTTCTTCTCCAACACTTGCAAGTTGATCTGCAATGTCTTTGACTTTGGTGACAAAATCTGAGACACATTGTTTTGATTGCTTCCTAAGAGTTGTAAACTCAATCCATAGCTGATTCTTTCTGGCCCTTGTACTTGATGAGAAGTATGTTGACAAGGTCTCCCAAGTCTCTTGGGAAGTCTTACAGTTCCTAACATGAGGTAGAAGGAAATCAGAGATAGAGTTTAGAAGATATGACCTTGCTAAAGCATCTTTAGCACACCATTGATTGAGCCTCTCATGTTCATCCTTTGTTGGTAGGCCTCTGGTTTTGAATGAGGGCAACTCCTCATCTCCTGATATGTATCCATACAAGCTTCTCCCTTGTAGATAGGTCTTCATTCTCAATGACCATGCCTGGTAGTTATTTCTATCTAATTTGTCAATGAAGGAAGGGAAACCATCACCCATGATTACCTTATTTGCTCTGATACCACTGTTGGGTGTGATGGCTGGGTACAATCAGAAGATCAAGTTGGTGCTGCTAGACCTGCTTCACACCTACCCTCTTTTCTCTTCAGATATGGTTAGGAGACTTCTTGAGCTTCCAAATGACACCAAGAAACTATATATGTGCTTTACAAAATGATTGAGTAATGACTAAATCAAAACAGATGATTTTGAATCTTCACAACTCCAAAAACTTTCTATTCCTGTATTGACACCTGCTCAGTCCTAAGCTCAGTGTGTCCAGCACACTTGCAATTGGATTAATTCCTTCTGGGAGTATTAAATTAACTTAACAAGCTACCATTAGCAAGTTAAATCACTCCAATTAACAAACTATACACTGAGCATGATGTTTAGCAAAATCAGAGACACCCCCGACTTTTTAGGAACAACACAGAAATATACCAGTGTCTTCCTCGACTGAGATCTCTCCCAATTGGCTGAATAGAATGACTTGAAATTTTGTAGTGTTGTAGAATGCTTTGAGCTGGTTCCAATGAGCCTTGGATCATCAAATTTGGTTCAGTAGATCTTGAGATATGCCCTGTTGAAGTTGACAGACTTTGAGGTGAATGACTCAGAGAACACAGAGTAAAGAACTATGAGTATTTGTATTGAAACTATCAAATGTACATTCCCATTGACATGTATAGTGATGCACAATGGTACTCAGAGGTGTAGGCTCAATAGTAGCTCTCACACACTCACTAATTTGCTTGGATTAGCCTCGGAAGGAGTGTTACATCCCCGCGACTTTTACATTGACTTTTATAGGTGTTTAAAGTGAGTTTGAATTTCAAATTCAAATGTAGGCTCCCTCAAATCTCTCAACTAATCACATGGAGATATTCTCTCCATTCATACCTTTCAAATTCCACGACTTTTGAAGGTGGGTGAGATTACAAGAGGTGAGTTAAGTCATATTGACTTTTACATTGGATAAAAAGATAATAAAACATAGGCATGTGTTCCTATGGTCTTCCTTCAAGTGAATTAATCCAAGAACTTTTGTGACACCTTCAAGGTTGATATTCAATGCTCTTCAAGGTACAAGACAAAGCCAAGTGTTAAGGCTTGTTTGTACCAACAATAGCTACTCAAGAAGCTATGTGGATGAAGACATTGTTCAAAGATCTTGGATTGGAGTTTGGAACTCCAACTATTTTTGGTGACAATATGAGTTCTATTCATTTGGCTGCTAATCCTATTTTTCATGCAAGGACTAAACATATTGAAGTTCATTATCACTATGTACGAGAGAAGGTTCTAAGCAAAGAGATTCAAATATCATATGTGTCCACTCATCAACAATGTGCAGATATTCTAACCAAAGCATTGGATGGTACAAAGCTTTGCAAATTCAAGGCTATGATAGGTTTGCAGGTAATCTTGGAAGATTGAAGACCTCAAGCATACTTGGCTTGAGGGGGAGCTATTGGAGCAAGTCTATGACAAGCCTAAGTATTGGCTTGAGTCCCACAAAGTCTTAGAAGAAGCTTTAAAAAGAAGACTATGTAAAGTTCACTTGTGAACTACCTCTTGTAATTTTTTGAAGAGTTTACTTAATGTAAAAGTAAGAGAATTTTAAGTGGTTGAGTCCACATGATCAAAAAGGGAAAGAGGAGCCACGAATTCGTGATTTGTGGTAGGTAGAGAATCAAATCAATCATTGATTGATTGGAGAGTGATTGAGGGAAGTTAGCCTCCCAAACTCAACTATAAATAGATGGCAGTTTTAGTCGTGGTTAGAGAGACCTATGTGAAGACCTCCAAGAGCTGAGCTTTATGCCATATCAAGGTGTGATTACAAGGCACACATATGTATTAGTAAGCTATTGTATTTTACAAGCAATATACTTTCATTTTCATGATTATTTGAGTTCATCTTTCCATGTTCTAGTGAAGTGTACTACTCACTGCCATTACTCTCACTTTTTCTTAGTCAGCTTGCAGAGATGTTTTCTCTAAGCTTGGTGCATCATTTTCAGTGATTTAACTTGGTAAAGTTAGCTCTATAATTCTACTATATGCTCACAAATTTTCATGTCATTTATATGTTGCAATCTTCAGTTATGTTCATTTGAAGTCAACAGGGTCTGTTCATCTTCACTTCTCTGTCAAGTACCCGACTTTTTCACGCATCTTGTTAGAGCTGTTTCTCAGTGGTTACTTATTCAAATTCAGTGATTTAAAGCTTGTTGAATTCAGCTTATCTAGTATAAGCATACAAATTTTCATCATCATTAAATTCCTACATTTTGAGTTATGTTGATTTTTCTGCTCACTGGTCTCAAACTGTAGCAGCCCGTGAAAATCGCGATGATGTCATCAGTTGTTAAAACTCATTCTCAGTGTGTGGTTCATTATTTTTTATGCGATTACTCTTGAAAGTTAGCTATTTAAGTTTCCTAGACTTCCCCAAGAGGAATTAAGCTAATTGCTGCTGTGCTCAGAGAATTATGTAAAATACTGGACAAGTGTATGAACCAAAAATAGCAATCCTCTGAGCTAACTCCAACTTATCTGTTTTGATCTATCTTTTTGAGAGTGATCTTCCAAGGTACATAGGGTGTCTAATACATCCATTGGCAAGCTAAAAGGGCCCACCATATACTCCTGGAGTTCATTTGGCTGGTGTAGATCAAGGATTTTGCAACACCTCTTCATCTTCAAGCACATACCTATCCATCTCTTCACAGATAGATAGATAGATAGATAGATAGATAGATAGATAGATAGATAGATAGATAGATAGATAGATAGATAGATAGATAGATAGATAGATAGATAGATAGATAGATAGATAGATAGATAGATAGATAGATAGATAGATAGATAGATAGATAGATAGATAGATAGATAGATATA
This sequence comes from Ceratopteris richardii, assembly GCA_020310875.1. Taxonomy (NCBI): domain Eukaryota; kingdom Viridiplantae; phylum Streptophyta; class Polypodiopsida; order Polypodiales; family Pteridaceae; genus Ceratopteris; species Ceratopteris richardii. The sequence continues at coordinate 96,095,127 of CM035423.1, forward strand.
TAGATAGATAGACAGACAGATAGATAGATAGATAGATAGATAGATAGATAGATAGATAGATAGATAGATATATAGATAGATAGATAGACAGATAGAGAGACAGACAGACACACAGACAGACATACAGACAGTCAGATAGATAGATAGATAGATAGATAGATAGATAGATAGATAGATAGATAGATAGATAGATAGATAGATAGATAGATAGATAGATAGATAGATAGATAGATAGATAGATAGATAGATAGATAGATAGATAGATAGATAGATAGATAGATAGATAGATAGATAGATAGATAGATAGATAGATAGATAGATAGATAGATAGATAGATAGATAGATAGATAGATAGATAGATAGATAGATAGATAGATAGATAGATAGATAGATAGATCGATCGATAGATAGATAGATAGATAGATAGATAGATAGATAGATAGATAGATAGATAGATAGATAGATAGATAGATAGATAGATAGATAGATAGATAGATAGATAGATAGATAGATAGATAGATAGATAGATAGATAGGTAGATAGATAGATAGATAGATAGATAGATAGATAGATAGATAGATGGATAGATAGATAGATAGATAGATGTTGGGAATGATGGATGAATACTTCAGGAGGATGAGCAGGTACTACCAAATCTTGCTTTGTACCAGCCCTTTCTTGCTTCAGAGTTGATAAGTGGACCCTTTTTGCTTTCCAATGACACCATAAAATGGCCTATGTACTTTGAAAATGATTTATGCAAAGATTGAATCAAAACAGACATCTTTGAACTTCAAGTTTTCAGGAAAACCTTCTATTTTTGACTTGACACCTGCTGTATCTTTTGCTCAGTATGACTAGCACAGTAGGAATTGGGAAAATTCCTTTTAGGGGTATCTAATTAGCTTAGCACTCTAACTATTCCAAGTGATATCACTTAAAAAGACTAACTATGCTTAGAGAAATCAATTTAGCAAGTAAACCTTTACCCCCGATATTTGAGGATTGTTGCAGACTTCAACCAGTGATCACTTCGACGACCTTTTCTCTGAAATGGCTGAATAGAAATCCTTAAAATTTTGATAGCACGTAGATAGCGTTGAGCTCATTCCAACAAGCTATAGATTTTTGCATTTGGTGAAGAAATGAGTGAGATATGCTCTCCACAAGTTGACAGACTTTCAAACACTATGATAGAGAACTCAAAAATGAACAATGTAGATATATGTATTAATGAACACTGTTGTACAATGCCATAGGCATGAAGATCATTGCCTAATGGTGTAGATAGGTGTGGGCTAGAGTATATGCCTCACACACACTCAAAAATGATAATGAGAAGCTCGGAGAGTATCACTTCTGCCTACGACTTTTTGATGATCTAGTGACTTTTATTGTAGTTGAGTTCAAAGTTTTAATTTGAATTCAAACTTTTGGCTCTCTATAATCATGCTCCTACATCCTAGGAAATATTGCATCAATTAGAGCTAACTTTTCACGAGTTCCTTTTGGTAGGTATTTATAAAGATTCCAAGTCAAATGTGACTTTTACATAGGATAAATGGGTAATTATTTTCAAGCATTGGTTCCCATGCTTCTCCATATGAGTATGGACTTCAAGCCAAATGTGTAGGCTTGTGAATTGCACCAACAACAAATTTTGGCTTGGTCTTCATCTTCAGTCTTCATGTGTATCCTGCAATCCAATCATTGATTTGAACCTGCAAATTTTGGTTCCATCCAAAGCTTTAGTTAACAAATCTGCACACTGCATGTTGGTTGATACATATGTTACTTGAATGTCCTTGCTTAATAACTTCTCTCTCATATAATGGTAATGGACCTCTATATGCTTGGTCCTAGCATGCTAGATAGGATTAGCTGCAAGTTGAAGTGAGCTTGTATTGTTTCCAAAGATCAATGGTGAGCTAGTATACAAACCCAATTCTGTCTACAATAACTTGATCCATATGGCTTCTTGAGTGGCATTTGCCAATCCTATATACTCTGCTTCTGTAGAAGATAAAGCTACAGTAGGTTGCTTCTTTGAAGACCATGATATTGGTTTATCACCTGCAAATGAAATGTATCCAGAAGTGCTTCTCCTATCATCCTTACATCCTGCCCAATCTGCATTTGAATAGATCTTAATGTCCAAGTCTGAAGTGTAAGGGAAATACAAACCATGATGTTGAGTACCCTTGAGATACTTTAGAATTCTTTTGGCAGCTTCTAAGTGTGGTACCCTTGGCTTGTGCATGAACTCACTTAACACACTAACTCCATATGCAATATCTATCCTTGTTAAAGTAGCATAGTTCAAGCTTCCAACTATACTTTCGTAACCTGTAATGTCATCAAGTTCATCACCTTCATGGGCACTTAGTTTTAGGTTTACCTCCATTGGAGTACTTGCAACTTTGGCATCCTGCAAATGAAACATCTTCAACATATCCTGTATGTATTTTTTCTAAGTAATATAGATTCCAAAGTTAGTATAGACTAAGTCAAGTCCAAGAAAATACTTTAGTAGACCAAGATCATTGATCTTGAACTCCTTCATCATCTGGTTCTTGATTTATCTGATTCCATTGACATCATTACCTGTAAGTATGATATCATCAACATATACACATAGGTATATTACCTCTGAGTTACTTCTCTTGATGAATAGAGAAGTGTCTGCCTTGCTCATGACAAAACCTTGGTCTTGAAGGTATGTGGTTAACCTGTGATTCCATGCCCTAGGTGCTTGCTTCAATTCATAAAGAGCTTTATTCAATTTGCACACATATGTTACCTTGTTTGGATCCTCATAACCAGGAGGTTGTGACATATATACTTCCTCTGAAATCCATCCATTCAACAAAGCATTTTTTACATCCAATTGATACATGTTTCAATTTTTAGATGCAACCACACTCACCAACACCCTGATGGTTGGCATCTTGGCCACAGGTGAGAATGCTTCTTCATAGTCAATGCCTTGAGTTTGTGCAAAACCCTTGGCCACCAATCTGGCTTTGTACCTATTTATTGACCCATCAGAATTTCTTTTGAGTTTATAGATCCATCTGGATCCAATTACCTTAATGGATTCTTTCTTTGGTACTAGTTCCCATGTGTCACTTTCTTTGAGTGCTTCAATCTCCTCATCCATAGCTTCTCTCCATTCGGTCTTGGTTTTTGCTTCTTCATAGGATCCTGGTTCTTCAATTGATAAGTCTTTGGCAAGATAAACAGAATGTTTAGTAACAAGAGTTGTATCATACCCATATCTGATAGGTTTCTTGCTCTCCCTTTGTGATCTTCTGATTGATTGATTTGAAGATTCAGGTATGTCTTCAAGTTTCTTCATCTTAAGTTTGCCTTTGGACTTCCATGCCTTGAATTCTTCAAGATTGATAATATCTTCATCATCTGAATTGGTGTCTTCACTCTGAGTAGGTTCCTCCTTAGCAAGACTTGGAAACTCCTCCTCCAAGTCATAGGGTAGTTTAAACTTTCTGCATTCATTCTCATACCAAGAATCATTTTCATCAAAAACATCTCTAATAACCATGAATCCCTTATTTGAAGAGTTATAAACCTATAACCTTTCTGATTTAGATCATATCCAATAAAGATACACTTCTCAGCTTTAGGGTCTAACTTACCTCTTATCTGAGAAGGAATGTGTACATATGCTACACATCCAAATATCCTGCAATGATCAAGTGAGGATCTCTTCCCATGCCATGCTTCATAAGGAGTCATCCCATCAAGTGACGTAGATGGTAACTTGTTTATGAGGTAAGTGGCAGTAGAAACACTCTCTGCCCATAAGTAGTTAGGTAGTTTTTTCTCATTCAACATTGATCTAGGTGTTTCAACAATCAACCTATTTCTTCTCTCAGCTACCTCATTCTGTTCAGGAGTATACCTTGTGGTGATTTCTCTCTTGATTCCTCTGTCCTGCAAGAAGGCTTCAAACTCATTGGAGAAGTACTCCACTCCTCCATCTGACCTTGGCCTCTTTAGATTCTTCCCTGTCTGATTCTCATATTTTTTAAAATAATTGAACACTTCATCCTTGTGCTTCATGAAGTACAATACAGTCCATCTGCTATAATCATCAATAAAAGATACATAGTACCTTGATCCTGAGATTGAGGGGTCTTTGCTTGGTCCCCATACATCTGTATGGACAAGCTCTAGGTAGTCCTCATGCATGTAGCCTTTCCTTGAGAAGGGTAACGTGTGAGACTTCCCAAACTGACAAGCACCACATTTATATATCATGTGTTGTTTGGAAACATTGGGTATTCCAATTACACATTGATCCCTGCATATCTGTTTCAAGGTTCTTTCTCCTACATGCCCTAATCTTTTATGCAAAATCTCAAGCTTTGAAAGTGTTTGATCTTTATAATTGTAGAGTGCAATATTCTTTGTGTCTTCTAGCTCAAAAGTAAAAGGTCTACCTGTCTTTTCTCCTTTAGCAATTCTCTTGAATCCTTGCTTGGGATCCTCCACAAATGCTCCAAATTGGTTGAATCTAACCTGCAAACCTTTTTCCACAATCTGTCCAACACTCATCAAGTTTTTGGTAATGGTTGGTACATATAGTACCCTACTCAACAAGTTTTGATTCCCATTACAAGTCTTAATATTTCCAACTTTAACTACTGAGTGCTTGGTGTCATCACCTATTTTTACTTGATGCTTACCTTTTGGTTCTTCAAGGTCAGAGAGTAGAGCTACATTACAGCCACATGATTTGAGCATCTTGAGTCAATGTAGAAGAGATGGTCATCATTTGTACCTGGTTTTGAAGTCATGTTCATAATTAGAAGAGAATCATCTTGCTCTTCTGTATAGTTGTTGTAATCCTTTCTGGTTTTGAATCCTCCTTGGTAGTTGCCATTGTAGTTGTTGTTGTAGTTGTTATTGTAGTTGTTGTTGTATCCTTGATGATGGTTGAATCCGCCTCTTGATTGTGAGTATCCACCTCTTTGATATCCTCTTCCTCTCTGATTCTTGTAATTCCTGAAACACTCATCTGTAGTATGATTTGATAAACCACAAATGTTGCATGGTAAGGAGTTATAGGATCTCCCCCTACCTTGCTTACCTCCTCTGCCCCTTCCTCTTGATGATCTACCTCTCCCTGCATAGTTGGCTTGGGAGGTAGTGCCTTCATCTTCTATCTTCTTGTTCTTGCCTTTATCTTTAGACTTACTTTTAACAATGTATAGGGCAGAAGAGCTATTACCTTTGGATGTGTCTCCATTCTTGTTGAGCTTGGCTTCATGAGTGAAGAATTGCCCCATGAGAGTGTTGAGATCTGGAATTTGCATGTCCATGTATAGGTCCATGGCAATGGTGAAGCTTTCCCATTTGTCATCAGCTTTAATCCCATTGATCACTTGCCTTACTATCTGCTCTTCTTCAATCTCGTCTCCTATGCTTGCTAACTGATCTACTACATCTTTAATCTTAGTTACATACTGTGAAATAGCTTGCTTAGGTTGCTTCCTTAGTGTGGTGAATTCAATCCACAATTGGTTTTCTCTGGCCCTTGTGTTGGAAGAGAAATAGGATGACAAGGTTTCCCAAGTCTCTTGGGATGTCTTACAATTTCTAATATGTGGCAAAAGAAAATCAGAGATGGAATTGAGTAAGTAAGACCTTGTGTAGCTCAGTGATGAGTAGCACCTCCTTTACTGTCAATCCGGGAAGACGTGAGGATGGTATGATGACCTCAAGCAAGTGAAGGCACAAGTGCGTGAGTGAGAAGCACACTAACGTGCACACGCATACACACACACGCGCACACACGGCAAGACAAAGAGTGAGAATCAATGGAGTTCTTAGATTACTTCCAAAAAGCTCTTACAAGTTCAAATCAAGTACAAGCTAACCTCAAAAATGAGCTCTCTAGCTCTATTTATAGTTTTTGACTAGGTTTTGGCCTTGTCCAGTCCTAGTGTCCGGCCTAGTTAAAAATTAGGTTCTCTACCCTATTTGGAGGTTCAAATGGAGTCTAAAAAAGGTGAAAACTAATAGGTAGGTACTTCTAAAGCTCCTCAAGCTCAAGGACTCCTTGGCTTGCACAAAATGGAGCTACAAAAATATGAAATGGTATTCACAATGGTTTTTAGTGATGAAAATCACTATTTTTGTAGAGATTTCTTCTAACATTTTGACATATATTTCCTGGAGCTCCCTACTTGCTCCTTCTTCTTGTGTGCCCAACTCCTTGATGCCTGAAAAATTTAAATGGCCTACTTGCCAGATCTTCTTTGACTACTATGTCTGCCTGTGCTTTCTCTTCGTTACGACTCCCTACGTAGGCTTCCTTGTCTTGTGACTCCTTCAGTTCCTTGACTACTGCCAACACCCCCCCTCTCTCGCGTCTGTCGTCTCTGACAGACCCTTGTCTAGCTGTGCATTGGACATAATACTGAACAACATCGGCAGCGAGGTGGTGTTCTTCTAATCGGAGCCCCCGTGCTAGATCTGTTAACAATGCATCCCAATTCACTGGTCCTGGCACGTCCGGATGTGGCACCCGCAGTTGTTCTGAATGGATGGTTCTCTCCACAACGAATAAGTGGAGGAGATGTGAGGGCCTGGGTACAAATATTTCTGAGTGATATTCCCAGAATCCTGTTACGAACATCTCCTCAAATGTCTGTTTAAAGCAAGCTGGGATGTACTTTATTCTGGCATGCCAAGCATATATTACCTCTATTGATGGGGTGGTGCTCATGTCGTATACCAGGTCTTGGTTTCCTGTAAGAAATCCGACACCTGAGAAGTGGGGGTCTTTAATATTCTTGAATGTCCTGAATGTGATTAGCATTAGCTCAAAGATTTTCATGCACATTTGGGCCATCACATCGGGAGTATTCCGTAGTCGAATGCTCCAGTGACGGATGGTAGAAATCATATAATTCACAATGGGAGGTCCTTGTGGAGGTGCTAGATAAACATAGTTTAACCACTTTGCACAACCTTTGATGTTCTTGACAGCAATTGTAAACTCGGGCCATGTGCGTCTGCGGAAGACTGGAACATAACAGGGATTGTATTTAATAAAAAGTGGCATGTTAGCCCAAGTACGAACCATCTCTGGGTAGGTCTCAAGAAGACAGATCCTCCAGGTGGGTTGATGAATGGATCCTTTTTTAGCACTTTCTGGGATATCATCGGGCCCAAATTGTGTGGCGAAAGTTGGAGGTTTGCCACATTTGCGTTGGATCTCCGCGTTGTAATCTGCAAGGAGTACACAATATGGCACATACTGATCGTCGTTGGTGCCGATCCATCTATGATGAGACATACTGTGGAAATATTCTGACTTTATGATGGTGTCTTCTAATTTTGCCATTGATTGGATTTGAATTGCCACTCTTCATGGGTTGTTGTTGTTTTCTCTAGTGTATGGAGCCATTCAGGTACTTCGACTTCTAAGGTGTCCATTCCTTCTGAGGTCTGTTCACCACTTGGCATCGGCATAGGAACATATGGTTCCTCATATGTTTCGTCCACCTCAATGGGTACCAATTCCCCAGGCTCTGGTTCTACAACTAGAGATGGCTGTCTTTCATATTCCAGTAACTTCTTCTGCAGCTCCGCCACCTGCTCTGTCAAAGCCTTTACTTCCGCTGAAGTCGAGGTCGTTTCTATGACTTTGGGTTATGCCTCCTATTCCCTGAGCTGGTGACGTAGTTCATTCCATTCCCTTTCCAAATCGTCATGTGCTTCTAATAAATCCGCATAGCTTTCCAAGATTGTTTTCATTGTTTTTGAGGGAACTGCTTTGAATTGTTCTGGGTCGATTTCATGGGGAGAGCCTTACATGGCAGTTTCCAGGTTTTCTTCGTTTTGTTTCTGCAGACGCTTGTTTTCTTCAAGGGCTGTACCCATGTGTTTTCGGAGTAGAGTTAAATTTCACCGGACTCTTAGATTATCTGTTTGGTAAACCTCCAGTAAGGCTTCGAGTTGTTTGACACCTGAATCTTGTGGTGGTTGGGGTGTCTCCAGGAGGGTTTGATGAGCTTGCTCGAGAGTGGTGTAGTGTTGATTGAGGTCTGCATTTTCTTCTTCTATACTTGTAAGCTGTCTCTGTAGTTGTTGATGATTCATCGTCAGTTGGTGATGACGGTCTTCGAGAGCTCGATTCTCACTCTGAAGTTGATACATGCATTGATGTAATGTCATGAATATACTATTTACATTAAATGATGGAGGAAAAGATGAAGATGCAGGGGGAATGGGGAAGGGGAAGGGAGTTGTGAATGCTGTGGAGTCAAGTGGTGAGGTGGGTGGAGGGGGTATGGGAGATTGAGGTTGTGTGGGGGGTGGGAGTGGTGATGTGGCTGGTGATGTCTCCATTGTGTCGAACATGTGTGTGACTGTATAGATGGGAACAGTGGGTGGGGTGGATGTGATATTTGTGAAGAGTGTTGTGTAGGTGGGCATGGTAACTCCTTCGAATTGGATGCCGAGAGAGAGAGGAATTCCCATGACGACTGTGGTAATGGCAGAAATAGGTGTGGTAGTGCCGTGTGGTGAGGTGGGTGGTGATAGTGGTTCCTCCTGATGTTCTTCTGTTTGTGTGTTACCTCCTGGTTCTGATACATGGATATGGATTTGTTTGCCAGATCGCATGGGACGGGTAGGCACTCGTGTCTCAAATCGATGGATATAAGTCATGGCTGCATGGACAGCCTCATCTAAGCCCACTGCGTCAGCGTGCAGGTTCATTGATTCGATGAACATGTCATCCACACCTTCCTCAGCTAACATTTGGCTCATGATCATCTTTCCTGTTTCGAGCGACAGTTTGTGTTGCTCTTGGACCCGCTTCATGGTTTCGTATAATCTTTTTATTTGGGCCGAGTATGCCGGGGCACTTGCTAGTTCTGAAAGTTCTTCATATTCTTGATCATACTCTTGGTGTGCCTCATGTTCTTCTGTCTCTTCTTCATCATCTTCTACTTCTACTACTCCTGGTTGGGTCGGGGCTGAAGTTGTAGTCGTGGGTTGTTGTCCTTGGGTCTGCTCTGCTTCTGTCTCCAGGTTAGATTCATTGATCAAATGGGCGATTTCTTCATCTGTTAGATCAGCAAGGGTGTAGCCTTGAGGGAACTCCAAGTCTGAAGGAATAGGAGGGAACACCAGGTTGGGTCCTTCTGCACTTGGTCTGGGTAGGCGAATGGTGAATGGTCGGACACGCCTCGTTTGTGGAGGAGTCACCTCGGGTGTGGTAGTGGCTCCCCTTGGTTGAGCGCATGGTAATTGAACTCCGCCTCTCATCTTCTTCGATGGAGGGCCTGTCGTTGATAGTCATCTTTGGAACTCTTGAGCCCTGGACCATACTAGTGCTCTTTGAATTGGCATGTCGTATGCTAAGCACCTATAAATTATTCTTGTGAGAGCACAACATCCATGGAGTACATTTTTCTGTTTCTTATTCCACCGTTGATGGGCTAGGTGTATTTGATCGATGATCCAGTGCGGTATGTTGATGGTGAGATTCTCTATCTCCGCCAAGTACAAGCTGAACCATATCTTTCTTGGTGGCATAGTGAATCGTTCTTGTGCGGGAAAAGCAAAATGTTGCATAATAGTTCGTAGGTGGAGAGCAATGGTAGGTGTCATTGCTACCATGTCCTTCAATTTGTTGAGGTCTTTATGCTTCATCCTGCCTGGAACCATCGTTTCTTTCTCAATGGGAATATGCATTCCTTGCATGTTCAATGCTGCCCGTACCAAATTGAGGGTCAGTTTGAATCTCTTGAGTTCGTGGCCTGGCAATAGTGAGGGTAGCACAAAAGTAATATCACCTCCCTTGGCCCTGCTAGGAGTGATGGTACTGATGAAATAGGAGCAGCACAGGAAATCTGGCTTAGGCAAATGTGCTCCGAAGTAGCTATCCAATCCCGCTTTGGTCCAAACCGATCACATTACTTTTGCATTCTGATAGTTTTCAAATTCACGAGTGAAAAAATGGTAACGTCCCCATTTTCCATTGAATTCAATTTCTGCCTCCCAGAAGTAGGTGCCATCACCCAATGGCCCTGCGACATCACTAAACCAATTAGCATGTTTCCCCACTTGAGAAGTGTGTCCCTGAGGAGAGTCCTGAATAGGGAGAACATGCACTGCTTGAAGTTCTTGAGGCCTTTCAGTGAGTGGTGGTTCTAGGAGGAGGGTTTCAATGTCCACAATCTGTGCGCTAGACCCTTCCTGGGAACTGGTGCCTCCTGCTTCAGCCATTGTTATTGCTGGCTTGCTGGTTCTGTGAGAATATAGATCATGCGTTAATATTGTAATGGACAAGATAGAACACTTTCTGTCCCCGTTACAACATTATCATGAGGTGAGTAATGGGTTAGTGGGTCAGTGAGTGCACGATGACTGTGTGTGTAGTTAATGAATGGATAGTCCTAGGAGCTAGATGGAAAGATGCAGTGTATGAGTGATGTAGTTAGCAAGTGGAGATGAATTTACAAATGGGGGTCGGGGGTTTATTACAAGTCTTAGGTTGCCAAACACAATGGATGGCTTTCGGTTTTGGTTTTGTGGAGACTCTGGAGGACTTTATGAGTATGTTTGTTTGGGGATGAGGCGTTTTTGGGACCCATTTACAAGTGAGTCTGTGCGTGCTTCTAGGGGACTGTGTGTTCGTGCGTATTAAACAATAGTGGGTAACGGCTCCTTGAGTGAGTGAATCCTGTCATGTATGATGTGATTCGTGCGGGACTAGTTGAGCCCGCAAGCAAGCCTTAGGCACCCAAATTTGTCTTGATTGTGGGCCAGCCTTCATCGACTTCTTGGGCACCCAGATAGATTTCACTTTCTCAAAAGAAGTTTTGGAAGTCCTTTTATTAGTATCATGTCTTTGATTACTAATAGGAAGTTGAGATAGTTGTTGTGACTTGACTGCAATAGGCCGCTCGCCTTTTCGCACCCACAATTGTTTCAATGGCTGAGTCATTCTGCTTCGCACGTTCTTTTGGCGTCCAGCATAGGTAGTCTTCAGTAATTGATCTGCCTGTGGTTGATGCCTCCCTCTGGGCTTTGGAAAAGAAGGGCGTTCTGTTGAGTCCTTGACTTCTTTATTGAGATCACCATTCCTCTGCATCACATAGCTTTGGACAAGAACAACATGGTCAACTTCATGTGTACCCCTGGAAGGACCAGGAGTCTGTGTCTTTTCTAGTTCCTTGAGTGCTCCATTATCTAACTCAACTGTAATTCGACTCTGATTTACCCATACCTGAAGAAGTCCACTTCTTAGGTTTAAGTTGACTGCATGGTCATAGATCCAGTCTTGACCCAAGACCAGAGGCTCAGTGAGATCCTCATCTTGACACACTAGTACCTTAACTGTCATTGGAACATCTTGAATGGAGAGGGGAAGTTCCACCTTGCCCAGGCAAGGGGTTTCCACACCTCCCAATCCTATGAGATATGCTTCTATAGGATTGACGGTTAATTTCAACTTTTGACAGTACGAAAATTTAACAGCACTAGTGGCTGCACCTGAGTCAATCAAGGCTCTTACAGTCCTTGCACTCTTTCCTTGTCCTATCTCTAAGGTTATAAAAGGACGTCGATCAATTATCCTATGAGAGCTGATACCTGAAACTTCACACATAGCCACATGATATCCTTGATCTGCATATGCATCTGTCCTAGGTTGCTCTCTACCCTGTCTCCTCAACTTCATTCTCCGGATGCGTTCTAAAGCTTCTGCTTGAGCTTCTTCTCGAACTCGTTTTTCTTCTTCTTTGCGTTTCTTAGCAGTGTTGAGTCGACTGAGCATTTCTTTTGTGAGCGGGCCCTGATACAGCTTGACTCTGCACCCGCTGATGTAGCTAGGGAGAATATCGCCTTCTAAAGTGGCTAGTTGTACTGATCCACTAGTTGAAATCATGTTTATGATCATAGGTCCGTAACCACGTTTTTCTAGCTTTCTCGCATGTTGTTTCAGAGTATATAACAACACTAAGTCTCCGGCCTTTAATCCTTTATCCTTAACATGGGCATCAAAGTAAGCCTTCTATCGTTTTTTAGCTGCATATATTCCTGCTGCAGCTCTTAGTCTGGTTTCACCTAATCGTTCAAGGTCAAAAATTCTCGAAGAGAGTTCATGACCCGTCCACTCATGCTCCTGTGCTACTCTGAATGTGGGAATCAAGAAGTCCAAAGGTAGCACAACATTTTGGCCAAATACCATCTGAAAGGGTGTGGCTTGGAGTACCATATTATAGGCCACTCGGTATGCCCAAATAGCATGGTGTAGCTGTGTTAGACCAAAGGCATTATATTGCGTGAATAGGTCCTCAACTTGTTCAGCTCTCAAGACTTGCCTAAACTCGGCCACATGATCATATGGTTCTCCTGTGCCATCGAAGTAATTCTTCATGGACTTAACTAACTGAGTCGGTCTCAAAATCCTGGCGTGCTCCCTAGGCCTTGGCAGAGGGAAATCATCAGCATTCCTCTGATTCCTTGGGGCTCTAAGTCCTTCAAGTTCCACTCTATTTGTTTCCGTTCTCGTTCTGTCTCTTCCCACTGGGTTGGCAAAGCTTACCTCCGGTCTATCTCTATATTTGTCTCTTTGAATTCCATGAGCTTGGGATGTTCCAGCTCCTGGGTGACCAAAGGACACGTTCGATCTTGGTTGGGGGAAAATAAATTCACCTTTCCAAGTGTAAGCATGCCTATCATTTTCTGTAACCACAAAGATCCTCCCTAAAGAGTGATCTAAGTAGGTCACTCTACCTGGACTATCAGGATCTTTGAACTCATATATCATGATTGTTCCTACCTCACCCGGCTGATTAGATCTATATCTCCAAAAGGCTTCATCAGTCTCTCGGTTCAGGAGTAGATCTACGCTCTTATTGTCCTGGGTTTACTCTTGCTTCGAGTACCCTTCGATGCTCTCAAAGAACCTGAAAAAGTCCACAATTAGCTCAAGAATTGAATTCAGTTGACAGACAGATCACTTTCATGCATGTAATTCACAGACCCAATTTCCTTTTGCCTCTATGGAAACCATTCCCAAGGGAAACTTGGTTTTCCTACCCCGGGATATGGTCACTTCAAGTTTCGGTTGTATTCGCCACGAGCTTTCCAACAAAACAAAAATCACCGCAATCAGATTTCGTATGAGGAAGTTATGTCCATTCAGGGTTTTGGGGCCAAATCAGGATTTTAAACAGGTTAGGAGGCAGACAGGACTCTCGAAATACTTTGTGTAATGGCCTCACAATGCAATGATGAACCCTAGTATTTTTCCCACAATTTGTCAAGAATAGACCACTATTTTTTGCCCTAAAAAATTGGCCAAATTTGCCCTTCAATCGCGTTTGCAAGCTCTGTCAGTCACGATTGACAGGTCCGTCGTGGCTGTCAAACGTGATTGATGGGTCAATCGCGATTGACACGTGGCCCGGATTTCAGTCGGTCGTGGTCAAAGTGTCATTGACTCTGTCAGTCGCGATTGACATGTCGGTCGCGATTGACATGTTGGTCGCGATTGACATGTCGGTCGCGATTGACAGAGCCTTCGCGAGGGTCTGTCCGTCGTGGTCAAGCAATCATTGAC
>CM035423.1:96131238-96136238 GCA_020310875.1 Ceratopteris richardii
ATGATTATTGACTCTTGTGAATGTATCATCCAAGGGTTCAATCTTTTATGCTTTCCAAGGGTTCAATAGTCCAAGCTTCATGTTGGGTCTTCAAAGGCACACAACAATGCCAAGTGTTATGGCTTGTTTGCACCAACAGCTCCCCCTCAAGCCAAACACTTGCTTGAGTCTTCATCTTTAGTCTTCAATGATATCCTGTAATCCAATCATGGATTTAAACCTGCATAGCTTGCTTCCATCCAAAGCTTTTGTAAGCAAATCTGCACATTGAATATTAGTGGACACATATGATAATTGGATTTCCTTGCTAAGTAATTTCTCCCTCACATAGTGGTAATGAACCTCTATGTGTTTTGTCCTAGCATGATACACAGGATTAGCAGCTAGATGGAGTGAACTTGTATTATCACCAAATATGATAGGTGGCCTTATGTATAGGCCCAATTCTGAATAGAGTAACTTCAACCATATTGCTTCTTGAGTGGCATTGGCTAGCCCTCTGTACTCTGCCTCAGTAGATGATAGAGCCTCTGTGGGTTGTTTCTTGGATGACCAAGAAATAGGTTTATCACCTGCAAAGCATATGTAACCAGATGTACTCCTCCTGTCATCCTTGCAACCTGCCCAATCTGCATCTGAGTATACCTTGATATCAATATCTGATGAATATGGGTAATACAAACCATGATTTTGTGTTCCCTTTAGATACTTTACTATCTTCTTGGCTGCCTCCAAATGTGGTACTCTTGGCTTATGCATAAATTGGCTAAGTACACTAACACCATATGAGATATCAATCCTAGTTAAGGTAGCATAATTAAGACTACCTACCAAACTTTGGTAACCTGTGATATCCTTGATTTCTTCTCCTTCATGTGCACTGAGTTTGTGGTTGACCTCCATAGGAATGTTTGAGACTTTAGCTTCCTGCAAGTTAAACTTCTTGACCATGTCCTGAATGTACTTCTTCTGAGTAATATATATACCTGAATTTGTGTAGACCAATTCAAGTCCTAGGAAGTACTTCAATAATCCAAGATCATTGATCTTGAATTCCTTCATCATTTGACCTTTGATGTGTCTAATTCCTTGAACATCATTCCCTGTAATAATGATGTCATCAACATAGACACACAAGTATATTACCTCTGAATTGTTCTTCTTTATAAACAATGAAGTATCTGCTTTACTCATCACAAATCCTTGATCCAAGAGATAGGTTGTCAACCTATAGTTCCATGCTCTAGGTGCCTGCTTCAATCCATACAGAGCTTTCTTCAATTTGCAAACATGATTTACCTTATTGGGATCCTCATAGCCAGGTGGTTGTGACATGTAGACCTCTTCAGATATCCATCCATTCAAGAATGCATTCTTTACATCCAATTGGTACATGTTCCAATTCTTGGATGCAGCTACACTCACCATAATTCTGATTGTTGGCATCTTGGCCACAGGAGAAAATGTCTCCTCATAATCAATGCCTTGGGTTTGTGCAAAACCCTTGGCCACCAACCTAGCTTTGTACCTGCTTATTGAACCATCTGAGTTCCTTTTGAGTTTGTAGATCCATCTGGATCCTATCACCTTCATGGAGTCCTTCTTGGGTACCAAGTCCCAAGTATCACTCTCCTTGAGAGCCTCCATTTCTTCATCCATTGCTTCCTTCCATTCTGGTTTAGTAATAGCTTCCTCAAATGTACCTGGTTCTTTACTTAAGATATCCTTTGCAAGATATACAGAGTGCTTGGTTACAAGTGAAGTATCATATCCATACCTAATAGGTTTCTTCTTTTCCCTTGAAGATCTCCTCATAGCTTGTGTTGAGGATTTTGGATTGTCTTCAAGTTGCTTCATCTTCATCTTCCCTTTTGATTTCCAAGCTTTGAACTCTTCAATGTTGATGGTGTCTTCATCATCTGAGCTTGTTTCTTCATTCTGAGTTGGTTCTTGCCTGACAAGCTTTGGAAAGTCTTCTTCCATATCATAAGGTAAACTCACTTTCCTGCACTCATTATCATACCATGAATCATTTTCATCAAAGATGACATCTCTGCTTACCTTGAAGCCTTTGTTTGAGGGATTATAGAACCTGTATCCTTTCTGATTCAAATCATAACTAATAAAGATACATTTTTCAGCCTTAGGGTCTAGCTTTCCCCTTACCTGTGAGGGAATATGCACATATGCAACACACCCAAAGATCTTGCAATGATCCAGAGATGGTCTCTTACCATGCCAAGCCTCATAGGGTGTCATTCCATCAAGTGTCTTTGATGGCAACCTGTTGATTAAGTATGTGGCAGTAGATACACTCTCTGCCCAAAGATAATTTGGTAGTTTTTTCTCATTAAGCAGAGACCTAGCTGTCTCCACAATGAGTCTATTCCTTCTTTCAGCTACCCCATTTTGTTCAGGTGAGTACCTTGTGGTAATCTCCCTCTTGATGCCTCTTTCCTGCAGGAATTCTTCAAAATCATTGGAGAAGTATTCTCCACCACCATCAGACCTTAATCTCTTCAAATGTCTACCTGTTTGATTCTCTACTAATGCAAGATACCTTTTGAAGCAATTAAATACTTCATCTTTATGTTTCATGAAGTATAAGACAGTCCATCTGCTATAATCATCTATAAAAGATACATAGTACCTTGATCCAGATATGGATGGCTCCTTGCTTGGTCCCCAAACATCTGTATGCACCAATTCCAAGTAATCTTCATGCATAAATCCTTTCTTGGCATATGGCAACCTGTGTGACTTACCAAATTGACAAGCCCCACACTTGTATATCATGTGTTGCTTGGATACATTAGGTATCCCAAGCACACATTGATCTCTGCTCATCTGCTTTATGGTTCTCTCTCCAATGTGACCCAATCTCTTGTGCCACATCTCCAATTCTGATAGGGTTTGGTCCCTATAGTTGTACAAGGCAATATTTTTAGTATCCTCAAGTTCAAAGGTAAACAATCTACCTGACTTCTCTCCCTTGGCTATCCTTCTGAATCCATGTTTTGGATCCTCCACAAATGCACCATGTTGAGTGAACCTGACCTGTAGACCTTTTTCAACAATCTGACCTACACTCATCAGATTCTTGGTGATTGTTGGAACATACAATACTCTGCTTAGCAAATTCTGATTACCATCACTTGTTTTGACATTACCTACTTTAACCACTGAGTGTTTAGTGTCATCACCTGTCTGCACTTGATGCTTGCCTTTAGGTTCTTCCAAATCAGAGAGTAGGGCAACATTCCCAGCTACATGGTTAGAGCAACCTGAGTCAATATAGAACAAATGATCATCATTGATACCTGATTTAGATGTCATGTTCATAATCAACAAGGAATCATCTTGATCCTCTGCATAATTGTTGTAATCCTTTCTGTTCCTATATCCTCCTTGATAGTTGCCATTGTGATTGTAGCTATTGTTGTAATTATTGTTGTAATTATTGTTGTAGCCATGGTAGCCTTGAGATTGATTGAACCTGCCTCTGCCTTGGGAGTATCCTCCTCTTTGGTGACCTCTTCCTCTTTGGTTCTTGTAGTTTTTGTAGCATTCATCTGTAGTATGATTAGACAAGCCACAAATATTGCATGGAGATTGATTATAGGGTCTCCCCCTACCTGACTTACCTCCTCTGCCCCTACCTCTAGATGATCTACCTCTCCCTGCATAGTTTGCTTGTGAGGTGGATCCTTCATCATCAACCTTCTTGCTTTTACCCTTATCTTTAGACTTCTTATCTGTATATAGGGCAGAGGGATTGTTACCTTTTGATTGCTCTCCATTCTTTGTGATCTTGGCTTCATGTGTAAAGAGTTGTCCAATCAAAGTTGTTAGATCAGGTGCTTGAATGTCCATGTACAAGTCCATTGCAGTGGTAAAGCTCTCCCACTTGTCATCTGCTTTGAGTCCATTGATCACTTGTCTAACAATTTGCTCTTCTTCAATCTCTTCTCCAACACTTGCAAGTTGATCTGCTATATCTTTGACTTTGGTGACAAAATCTGAAACACATTGTTTTGATTGTTTCCTAAGAGTTGTAAACTCAATCCATAGCTGATTCTTTCTGGCCCTTGTGCTTGATGAGAAGTATGTTGACAAGGTTTCCCAAGTCTCTTGGGAAGTCTTACAGTTCCTAACATGAGGTAGAAGAAAATCAGAGATAGAGTTTAGAAGATATGACCTTGCCAAAGCATCTTTAGCACACCATTGATTAAGTCTCTCATGCTCATCCTTTGTAGGTAGGCCTCTGGTTTTGAATGAGGGCAACTCCTCATCTCCTGATATGTATCCATACAAGCTTCTCCCTTGTAGATAAGTCTTCATTCTTAATGACCATGCCTGGTAGTTATTCCTATCCAATTTGTCAATGAAGGAAGGGAAACCATCACCCATGATTACCTTATTTGCTCTGATACCACTGTTGGATGTGATGGCTGGATACAATCAGAAGATCAAGTTGGTGCTGCTAGACCTGCTTCACACCTGCCCTTTCTTTTCTGCAGATATGGTTAGGAGACTCCTTGAGCTTCCAAATGACACCAAGAAACTATATATGTGCTTTACAAAGTGATTGAGTAATGATCAAATCAAAACAGATAAGTTTGAACCTTCATAAGTCCAAAAACTTGCTATTCCTGTAATGACACCTGCTCAGTCCTAAGCTCAGTGTGTCCAGCACACTTACAATTGATCTAATTCCTTCTGGGAGTATTAAATTAACTTAACAAGCTATCATTAGCAAGTTAAATCACTCCAAATGATAAACTATACACTGAGCATGATGTTTAGCAAAATCAGGGACACCCCCGACTTTTTAGGAATCACACAGAAATATACCAGTGATCACTTCGACAGCGATTTCTCCCAATTGGCTGAATAGATTGACTTGAAATTTTGTAGTGTTGTAGAATGCTTTGCGCTGGTTCCAATGAGCCCTGGATCATCAAATTTGGTTCAGTAGATCTTGAGATATGTCCTGTTGA
>CM035423.1:96151238-96153738 GCA_020310875.1 Ceratopteris richardii
ATTCTTGGATGCAGCTACACTCACCATAACTCTGATAGTTGGCATCTTAGCCACCGGAGAAAATGTCTCCTCATAATCAATGCCTTGGGTTTGTGCAAAACCCTTGGCTACCAACCTAGCTTTATACCTGTTTATGGTACCATCTGAGTTCCTCTTGAGTTTGTAGATCCATCTGGATCCTATCACCTTCATGGAGTCCTTCTTGGGTACCAAGTCCCAAGTATCACTCTCTTTGAGAGCCTGCATTTCTTCATCCATTGCTTCCTTCCATTCTGGTTTAGTGATTGCTTCTTCAAATGAACCTGGTTCTTCATTCAATAGATCCTTTGCAAGATATACAGAATGCTTGGTTACAAGTGAAGTATCATACCCATACCTAATAGGTTTCTTCTTTTCTCTTTGAGATCTCCTCATAGCTTGAGTTGAGGATTCTGGATTATCTTCTAGTTTCTTCATCTTCATCTTCCCTTTGGATTTCCAAGCCTTGAACTCCTCAAGATCTATTGTAACATCATCATCTGAACTTGAGTCTTCTTTCTGGACTGGTTCCTCCTTGGTAGGTTTTGGGAAGTCTTCTTCTATATTATAAGGTAGACTAATCTTCCTGCACTCATTCTCATACCATGAGTCATTCTCATCAAAGATAACATCTCTGCTTACCTTGAAACCTTTGTTTGAAGGGTTGTAGAATCTGTACCCTTTCTGGTTCAAGTCATAACCGATGAAAATACATTTTTCAGCTTTAGGGTCTAGTTTTCCCCTTACCTGTGAGGGAATATGTACATATGCAACACACCCAAAGATTTTGCAATGATCCAGAGATGGTCTCTTACCATGCCAAGCCTCATAGGGTGTCATTCCATCAAGTGTCTTTGATGGCAACCTGTTAATTAAATATGTGGCAGTAGATACACTCTCTGCCCATAAGTAATTTGGTAACTTCTTTTCATTAAGCATAGACCTCGCTGTTTCTACAATGAGTCTATTCCTTCTTTCAGCTACCCCATTTTGTTCAGGTGAGTACCTTGTAGTGATCTCCCTCTTGATGCCTCTTTCCTGCAAGAAATCTTCAAAGTCATTGGAGAAGTATTCTCCTCCACCATCTGACCTTAGCTTCTTCAAGTTTCTTCCTGTTTGGTTTTCAACCAGTGCAAGATACCTCTTGAAACAATTAAACACTTCATCTTTATGTTTCATGTAGTATAAGACAGTCCACCTGCTATAGTCATCAATAAAGGACACATAGTACCTCGATCCAAATATGGATGGCTCCTTGCTAGGTCCCCAAACATCTGTATGCACTAATTCTAGATAATCTTCATGCATGAAACCTTTCTTGGTATAAGGCAACCTGTGTGACTTACCGAATTGACAAGCCCCACATTTGTATATCATGTGTTGCTTGGATATATTAGGTATCCCAAGCACACATTGATCCCTGCACATTTGCTTTAAGGTCCTTTCACCAATGTGTCCTAACCTCTTGTGCCAAATCTCCAATTCCGATAGCGTTTGATCCTTATAGTTGTACAAAGCAATACTCTTAGTGTCTTCAAGTTCAAAGGTAAACAATCTACCTGATTTCTCTCCCTTGGCTATCCTTCTGAATCCATGTCTTGGATCCTCCACATATGCACCATGTTGAGTGAACCTGACCTGTAGACCTTTTTCCACAATCTGACCTACACTCATCAGATTCTTGGTGATTGTTGGAACATACAACACTCTGCTTAATAAATTTTGATTACCATCACTTGTTTTGACATTGCCTACTTTAACAACTGAATGCTTAGTATCATCACCTGTCTGCACTTGATGTTTGCCCGTGGGTTCTTCCAAATCAAAAAGTAATGCAACATTTCCAGCTACATGGTTAGAGCAACCTGAATCAATATAGAATAAGTGATCATCATTGATACGTGACTTAGATGTCATGTTCATGATCAACAGGGAATCATCTTGCTCCTCTGCATAATTGTTGTAGTCTTTCCTATTTCTGTATCCACCTTGATAGTTGCTATTGTGATTGTAGTTGTTGTTATAATTATTGTTGTAGCCATGGTAGCCTTGAGATTGGTTGAATCTGCCTCTGCCTTGAGAGTATCCTCCTCTTTGGTGACCTCTTCCTCCTTGGTTCTTGTAATTTTTGTAGCATTCATCTGTAGTATGGTTAGACAAGCCACAGATATTGCATGGAGATTGATTGTAGGGTCTCCCTCTACCTGACTTACTTCTTCTGCCTCTACCTCTTGAAGATCTACCTTTCCCTGCATAGTTTGCTTGGAAGGTAGAGCCTTCTTCATCAACCTTCTTGCTTTTACCTTTATCTTTAACCTTTTTATCAGTGTATAAGGCAGAGGAGTTGTTACCTTTTGATTGTTCTCCATTCTTTGTAAGCTTTGCTTCATGTGTGAAGAGTTGACCAATCAGGGTTGTTAGATCAGGTGCTTGGATGTCCATGTATAAGTCCATTGCTGTGGTAAAGCTCTCCCACTTGTCA
>CM035423.1:96163738-96183738 GCA_020310875.1 Ceratopteris richardii
TCTGTTTTTTCAACGCTTCGTGGTTTTAAATGACTTAATTACTCATCTCATATGTTTTTCTTTGTTACAATCATATTTCCTTCTAGTTTAGTGGAAGAGCAACCACTTCATAGTCTTACAGGAACTTTCAAAGCATTACATGCAGACATTGGGGCATTAGTGTTTCCAGATGTACCTCCTGCTAAACGTATTCATGAAAGGATCTTCTTTTACACTCACAAGTACATTGTTCCTTCTACATATGGTGAATATGGAAGGTTGGAGATTATCAAAGTTGATTCTCTTCTTAGTTTAGAGTGGCCAAAAAACCTGATTTTTGGTCCATATCATCTTTTAAGCGTAAGATGGTGATGGACATACATAACTCTTTGAAATTCATGCGAGTGTCTAGATCAATAGGCCTTCATTGGAATATACCAATCCATTGCTTTGTTTTCATATTTCAAGGCATTCCTTTTGTAGAAACTCCTACAATGTTCCTATGTAAAGATATTACATACAAGGTAGTAGAAGGTTTGGTAGGGGAAAACTGGGGTTATGTAGAAGGATTGTCAAAAGGGGATAGATATCGTTGTAGAATTGGTGACACAGGTATAGGGTTTCACTATTTAAAACATCGCACCTCTTTGTACATTAGATTTTATTATGATGGTTGGATGTGTAAACTAGGAGAGTGGATACCTTTGCAAAGCTCAGAGGGATCTTTAGTTTCATTTGAAATTAATGTGAAGTTACCAAACAATGATATGGAGGTGGTTTTGTTAAACAACACTGGAACTTGGCCAACTTGAGAGAGCACTTACTTGTCATGGGATATGAGGATCTTCATGATTTCAAATTTTGAATACGAGGGAACAAGGTAAGAGTTGTATTCCATACACACACACACACACACACACACACACACACACACACATATATATATATATATATATATATATATATATATATATATATATATATATATATATATATATATATATATATAATATATATATATATATATATATATATATATATATATATATATATATATATATATATATATATATATATTACTCTATCACTATTGTTCATGCTTTCAAAATGTTTTACTCTTTTATGAATTGTCCACAGATTGGAAAGAGATTGGAAGACAAATTCAAGGTTCTTGCATATTGGAGCATGGATGGAACTGAAATTTCATTATCATAGCTATTTTTTGTAAAGATAGTGTGAAACCTGTAAACAAACCTATTTTCTCAATGAAAATATTTTCACATTTGCTTCAAGGATATTTTGGCCACATTCTACTTGTATTTGTACATTCTCAAGGTTTTTCTTGAAAGAGCATTCTTATTGTTTATTTTCTTTGATGTGATCTCAAATGTCAAAGTTTTCCTTTCCAAAACTCTTATGTTTTAATTTAAGGTTAAGTCACTTCTATGAGAAAGTGGGGCCCATCATTTAAAAATTCTAGAAAATTTATAAATACGAGTCCTCTCTCCTCATTTCTCACTTTTGCAACTACATTGAGTGATAGAGCAGTCCGCATTTGTAACCTATGGCTTCCACCTCTATACCTACTAAGAGGGCATGCCAGAAGTTTCTAGAATTTTTGGAGGATTCAGATTATAAAGGTCAACATGACCTATATGATCTTCTCTCCAAGGTTCCTGACCTCCATGGAACCGTGCAAATGAATGCCGATGCTTTGGAGGAGCTACTTCAATATATGCAAGTTCATATATTTTGTTTCTCCATCAAAATACCACCATATGATGGAACATGGGTTCCATGTGACCTTCTCACCACAGTCACAAAGGTGATGAGGCATTTGCAAAACGATTGAAATGGTTCTAGGTAATTGCAGAGGAAGCAGGGCACCTTCTTGATGAAATTGTGCCACTTATAAGGAGATTGAATAGGAAACGCAAGATGGGTGCAAAATATTTATTATTCATTGCTGCCACAATTTTCTTTGTGAATGAGGAACTAGAACCAATTCCTCATGAGATCCCTCATCTTCTTATAGGTGGTTTTGTTGATGATAAAAAGGAACCACCTCAAGAACCCTTGAATCTCCTATTAGAGAGAGAAGCTATTGAGAAAACTTATCCTCTTGATGTGGATGATAAGTTGAAAGAAGTACCTAAGCCATCCACCTCTTCAGAGCCAAAAGTGACTACTCGAGAGGTGGATATTGAAACTTTTTCAGTGGTTCTTGTCGAGGGACAAGAATATTTGTTTCTACATGATGTAGAGAAGGCATTCGGGCTATGGCTCGATGAATGCCTAAGTTTGTTTTGTACTTTGTCAGAGTGTCCTTTGGATAGTACCTCTGACTTGTTGGAGAAAAAGTGTTTGCCATTTGGTGACTCAGTGGCCGACACAATAAAATTGGTTTGCAATGACATACTTACAAGTGAACATCAATATATCACAGAAGAACAATTTAGTAATGCACAAGAAAGGATATTGGAATCAGAGGTTCCCGCCTCACCAGTAATCGAGCAGAGTGGGATGTCCCACTCCAACTTTAATTTACATCTTCAAGAGAGAGGAGAAGAAGAAGATAGAGTTCAAGATGTAAGTATCTTCAATTCATGTCATTCATTCTTACAACCACATGCAGCCACTAATCATAAAAATTTGTGTAGGAGGTGATTGAATTCGACAAGTTTGCAACAAGGAGTGGAGGTGATCGAGTGGCTCGTCCCTTGCAAACTACATTGGGAAACTTCCCAAAGAACATTTTGTAATTATCCATAAAGAGTTCAGTCCTCAGGGCCACTTCATGACATGGTGTCTAAAGGCCTTAAGTAAATTGCTTTGTTTATCAACCATTACACAGGGGAGTAATTGTATCTTTTTAGTTAAGAAATCCCTTATAACTACAACCTTAGGTTCCAACTTCCGCTGAAAGTTCTTAGGCCAAATAGGTATATCTCTAGGTCTAGGAGTTAGAAATGTTGATGAAATAGCAACCTCAATTTCGACTTACACCCTACCCATGGCTTTGGAGCATCGAAAGAGAGTCATTGAGAAACTCAAAGCCAACTGATGTAAACAATTGAATTAATATCAAATTTTCACTTTGCTTTATTTACAATTGTCTCAAGTCTTTCTTTTCTAGTATATTATGTGAAATTCTTTTGGATCTGCATGTAATTTACTGAGCATGAATTCACTCGTCATGAATTAATGGACTACTCTTCTCTTGCAAGTGTAAGATGGACTACTTTTGACCTCCCTATACCTTGCACTATGAATTTTGAAATACATACATGAAAAACATAGCTTTGAGACATATGAGCACACCATTTTGAAACTTAAAAAAATTTCATTCTTGAAAACATGCATTTACTGTAGTTGTTCTCTCTGGTAAGGTCATCTAGGGCATTGGGAGACCAAAGAAAGCCCTGCCACAGAAATGCAGGAGAATGGCATGCAAAACCTTTGCAGGGCTTTCTCCCGTGTTTCTATGGCAGGGCTTCTTTTGCTCTCCCAATGCCCTAGATGACCTTACCAGAGAGAACAACTACAGTAAATGCATGTTTTAAAGAACGAAAATTTTCTAGGTTTGAAAATGGTGTGCTCATATGTCAGCTATGTTTTTCATGTATGTATTTCAAAATTCATAGTGCAAGGTATAGGGAGGTCAAAAGTAGTCCATCTTACAAATTAGGCTTCATAAGATTACCTTGGAAAACAAGATCCAAACACTCATTGCAAGCCCAAACACTCAACCAAATTGACCATACAATCAAAAAACATTCATAGAAGGCCCAATTAGGCCCAGCCACAGAAACACAGGAGAAGGCATTCCAAATGCTTTGGAATAGCTTCTCCCCCGTTTCTGTGGCTGGCCTTGGTTTTAGCATTTAATCAATATACAATGACCAAAATGACAAGATAAGAAAACAATCACTGATATATGAGAGATTATCACAAGAAAACACATGGAAATGTATAATGACTGCTCATGTTTGATTCTAAATAATGAGATTATAAAGACAATGGAGGAAAAGTGCTCACGTTTCATTGAAAATGGCATAATTTACAAAAAATCTCTTGTTGGTAGAGATCAATTACAAAACTTAGCTACGATCACCCCTAATTCTCTTGGCTAACTATATGTCCTTTAGTTGTATACTAGTGACTTGCTTAGCATGGATGGCACACAGGTTGGAATGCTCGAGCATTGATATCTAATATGCTTCAACTGCCTCTTGTAAAGCTTCTAAAGCTAGAGCTTGGATCCTTAACCCTGCACAATACCTTTGTAACCCTTGCAAAGGGTCTTCTAGGTATCAGAAGCTCAGTTGTCTTTTGATAGTGCCTTATCTCTACAAATGCCTTTGTATATCTTCTTCTTTGTTGTGGTGTGTTAACTATGAAAACTGTTGATTCCTATGCACTAACACATTTCTATTCTAGCCAAAAAATTGTTTGGTTGCAAATCTTTTGTAGGAAGTTCGTGGTTATCAGGAAAAATATAGGTCATGCATACAAGGCTTTAACTGCTATGAGCATATGCAACATGGAGAGCATTCCCTTAATGGAGTGACATTTACCTCAATCTTGAAGGAGGAGAAGCTAAAAAGGGGTAGCATGTTAGCAAAGCTATGCAGGATATGGAGGAGAAAAAGCAACACAAGGGACCTTGAGGTTGGATTTAATATTTTGGGGTCCATGATGCAAAGGCATATATCTTGATGGCCGATATTATGGAAGCATGATTGACTTGCTAGCAAGGGTGGGAAATTATATTCCAGTTGAGGACATGTTGGAGAAAATATGGAAACTTGATGATTATACTCTGTGGGTTAGCATATTAATGGCCGGTCACAATATGTTGGATTGGGGAAAACAAGGCAGGCCGATGAAGATATCAGAGAATTCACCAGAGTTGGATTGAGAAGGATAATGCTAGTTTATTGGTACAGGACTTATGGACAAGGCAGCAGCATGGGATGTTGTATTGTGAATATTGATATGGATGCCATTAGATGAAGTTAATACGAAGAATCGACTCTTGAGAAAGCAGAAAAGACAAGAGTCTTGTTTTTTGTTCAGGAAAAACTTTGGCAAGGGGAGTATGGCCCATTAACTTGCACGGGGAGTGTCAGAGAGTTGGCGGAGTGGAGTGTCAGAAAGAGTGGGAGAGTAAAAATATGTGTGCTCTCTCTGTTGGCGGAGGATCATTTTTCTGTATTTTTTCCTTTTGTTGTTGTGGTGTGCAGGTGCGCATAGGCATAGCAAGAAGAAGGGGGAGTGGCTCTCTTCTGTTGACAAGAAGCGAGAGAGGGTCTGTGGGTTTTGGGGGCTGTTCATGAGGAGCTCGCAGAGAAAAAGGGGGAAAAGGATTTTCTCCCTATCGACGACTACGTCTATGGAGCAGGGTCTTTTGGGCTGGTTCAGAAGTGACTGGGCAAGGATGTTTTGCTGCTGATTCACTCCTCGTAGCAAAGGGGGCATGCATTGTTTGCATATGGAGAGCCTGCATCAAGGTTTTGAGGTGGGACGGTTCAGGAAAAGGAGGGAGGAGAAGTAGTCAAGTCAAAAGTCCTGGATGTTGGCAGTAAAACAGAAAGGGAAAACACCTCCTGTGTGTTTAGGGAAAGGGAGACAGAGGGCGCTGCTACAAGAAAGGGAAAACTCCCTCATCCTCTTGTTCGAAATCACGAGGTTTGAGTTGAGGTGATGGGCCACGCCTCAGCATCTGGTCATGTAAGTATCTGATGCATTATCTAAATGGATCAAATTTTATTCATGGCGAGTTAGCATACAAGCTAAGATAGTCATATATCCTGTTGCAACCGAATGGTGGGGAAGTTGTATAGAGCGAAATTTATCTTAACTATTGGCATGAGGAATGTGCACCGGCTTACTGTTGAATACAAAGGATTATAGTTGCCCTCTGAATATTACGGGGCTGAATTTCATTCCGGTTGCTAGACCTGAAGATGCTCGCATCACCCCTTGCTGGACCCATTATACATCTCCCTAATTGTGCAGATAACGGCAGGTCTTAATTTGACGTTTGCTCATGCATTGAAGTCAGTCATATCAAGGTGTTATAGTTGTAATTTGTGCTCACTGGTATGCATGGTCAGAGATAAACCAATGCTTATAAACACGGTTTGCCAAATCTATTTAAGCTATAAGGTGGACAATGCGACTGGGTATGGAAACTCTTAGCAACAAAGGGTAATGGATCAGATGCTCACAAATTTATTATGACGTTAGAATTCGTCAGAGGCACAATGTTACCTTCAAATGTTTCAAATTAGATCAATGAATGAATTCTACACATAGCTCACTCAACTGCCATCAAAAAATTTGTATGCACATGTTTTTTTGTGAAGGGATAGAGTGCTCCTCTAGCGGAATTCGATCTGATATATAATTCAAGAGCCCAAAACAATGATACTTTGCATGAGAAAGTGGTATGCATAGGAAGCAATTCTGCAAGATAAACATTCTTTCCCTCCTGCATAGCCTCTTGGCCTATCTCGATTTTATTGTTACAACATAAGAAGGCACGAAGAGAAATTGTTTTCATGCCACTTATTGCGGATCATATATTTAATTCTTCTGCTAGGGGGAAAGCCATACTTGGTGAGTTCTTGCGGAGGTAAGGTCAATATCAGCATTTGGGCAATATGAGGCACATCTCCTATCCTGAAGGTGGTAGTTCTTTATATTTGTGAGTGGTAGAGAGTATTCGCAATAAGTACAGACATACATTGTAATCTTCGACGGAGTTCGAATCCATACTTGATTTTAGGCTATGCCACGAGGATAGATTGACAAATACTAGAATGTGCTAGCTCCTATATGGAGGGGCACCAAAGAGAGAATTGCTAGTGGCTGCTTAACGTACACATGATAGGGAGGAACGAGGGAAACACGAGCAATGCTTCAGCAGAAGAGAGTGATCGAGCCTAAGTAAAGGATAGAGAGAAGGTGAAGAGTGGGGGGCGAGAGTAAAAGAGGGAGAGAGCTTGGGAAAAAGGAGAAAATGAGTGGGGAAGTGTGAGAAAGAGAAGAGTGTTTGTGTGTGGATCTTTGAGTGAGAAAGAAGGTGTGTGAGAGCGGATGTGGAAGTGTAGGTGCAAGTGAAGAGCGCGAAGGGGTATGCTGGTATTTGTGGGTCTTCGGGAGAAAATGTGTTAAAGTGTATGGGAGAGTAGAAGTGCGTGTGCATATTTGGGAGTAGGTGTGCAAAAGAGTGACAGAGAGTAGGTAAAGAGAGAAAGAGAAAGAGAGTATGTGTGTGAGAGTGCATGAGAGCACATGTATGCATACGAGTGAGAGAGAGGAAGAGAGTGTAATGAATGATTGTATGAGTAGCTCTGTGTGTGAAGGCTAAGTGTATGAGCACATGTGTGAGTATGTGTATGTGAAGGAGAGTGTGTGAGAAATTGAAAGAGAACAAGAGGTAGAGAGAGAAAGAGACCGAGAGTGTGTGTGTAGGTACGAGTGTGTGCGAGGTAGTGGGATAAGAGTGGGGAACTATCAATCAAGAGATAATTGTGGGGCCCAAGTAACCCAAGTGGACCAATTCCAAGGGGTTTGAGTAAAATAAAGGCTTGTATAATCATCTTTCTCTTGGGCATTAGGACTCTTCATTTGGCGATCCTATTGGGGATTGACTTAGCATATCTCATAGAGATTGCTACGACTTTGCTTGGTGCCCCAATCGTGAGGCACAGTCAAGTCAATCCCAAATTTGTTTTGATCTTCATTAGAGAAATGGCCCGAAAAAGGCAAGCCTATGGTTTTGAACAGGCCAACATGAGGCAAATGAATGCTGGACAAAATATGAGATGGATATATTCTGGTCCGACCATGAGACATCATGTGAACAGAGGTCGACAGTTTGGCCCGATATCAAACTATGTGAGATGTTGGCATTGCGAGAAAGTCGGGCACATTGCAAAGTTTTGCCCTCGTGTGTCAAGTCCGTTGGACTTTGTCCCTAGATGCGTGGAATGTGGGAAAAAGAAGCTATGCAAGCATGTGTGTGACTCAAGACAGGCGACTGACGTAAAGGTTGCAATGAATGAACCGGATAGGTGTTTATCCTATTTGTATGTGGAAGTTGACATGAGTGGAGTAGCTTTGTCGACGGAGATCGCAAGAGTGAATGGAAACACGGATAGGGAATCCCAAAATCAAGCTTTGATGGAACTAGTAAAAAGCCTTGAATGTCAAGTCAATTTGCTTCGGGTAGAGCGGGATAGCGAGAGGACCAAGGTAGAAAAGCTTGAGGAAAGTCAAGCGAGGTTAGGAGAGGTGGTCGCGAAATGTGTAGAACAATTGCAAGTTTTGGAGAATAGAAACAAGGAGTTGAAAGCAAACAAAAGCTTGAGGGAAGGCCTCGCGGGGTCTGAGCATGAAAACATGATCTTAGACCTAAGAACTGGCTTGATGATAGCCGATTGCCATAGCATTGCGATCGAGGAGGATTCCCCTAAATATGATGATGACTTGGCACAGAGAGTCGACCGAATGGGTAAGGAAATTGAGAAATTGCGAGAGATGATTGATAGATCTGATGACCAAGCGGATAAGGTAGCTGAAGAGTTTCACCTAGAATTAGACGGGATGAAGAGTGCGTAAGCAGAGAGCGATGAGAAAGTGAGACGGGTAGAGAAAGAGAATGCAAGGTTGAGTAGCAAGCTCGGTAGGTGGATGAATCGGAAAGAGGACGAGACGGGAAGACAGGTGGAGGAACCGAGAGTGGGGAAAATGGAAGAAGAGTTGAAAGCAATGTTGGATAGGTTGGATGCGTTCGGAACGGATTTAGAAAGGACGAAGAATGAATTGTCGAAGAAGGTAGATGATCTGGATGAAGAAAATATGAGTAGGATTTGGGAGGAAAGATCGATTAGAGAGGAAGTCGAGAAGTTGACCGTTCGAGTTGAGAAGAGGGAGGATATTCCCCTCGGATCTGAAAAAAGGGTGAGAGAGGATAAAGAAATGGAGCAAATATGGAATCGGTTCCGAAGCATCGACTGTGACCTGCTCCAATATCAAAGTGATATTGAGCACAACAAACAAGGATTAAGAGACCTAGCGACGAGGCTTGAGGCACTAAGAGGTACAACGGCTAATAGTAGCTTTCCAAATCATCTATCAGGTCAGGTGGAATCTCTGTGAGACAGAGGTTGGAGATGAAAAAAAATAGATGATGTGATGGATGTCGGTGAGGACGGCTTGGGTCTGATTAGGGTTTGCTTTGTGGGATTGCGAATCAAAGACGTGAGGACGGATGGACGAAGTCTCTTGTACACTTTGGACTGAAGTGGCATTTTTTCGGGGTTTTCAAGTCGACAAGGTAGTTAGTGCGTGCGGGTTTCGAGAGGAAAAGTTGACCATGGCATTAATGGTCTGATTTTGGCTTGAGTAGCGACAGAGAGGAGAGGTGTCTCATTGGGATGTCCACGGGGAGTTTATATGTGTGTGTCGTGATCGGGATGGTTGGGAAAAGATCCTTTCTTTTGTCTCCTAATTCTCGGGATGAGGAAATGAAAAAAAAAGAGGAAAAAATATATGTTTATGTTTGTGTGCGTGTGGCTACATGCCTATGTGGGCCGATAGGTGGGTGGATCCACTTTGGCCGGGTGGTCAAAGCCACGAGCTGACGTCAGTTTTGCATAGGGCTAGCCGTCTGTGTGTCGTGCGCTGCGTTGGGTTGGTAGATGGATGGAGCAAACTCGATCGGGTGGTCGAGTCCACGAGTTGCATCTACCTTCGGTGTAGGCCGGCAAGTGTGAGTAAATAAGACGAATTCCTCGCTCGAGGGGGGACAGAAGAGAGGCGAGAGAGCTTGATGCTCGGATGGGATTATATGTGTTTGTGTTGTGGGGATTTGGGTTATGTGTGGGCTCCCGATGAAACATGTCAAATCGAAGCTTAAGCTTGGCTAGTGTTTTGGCTGCGACGTGTCTGTGGAAAGCTTGGACTTGAGGAATCCAATCGTGCTAGTTGCATTGTTCATCTGCAAACCTTCGGGAAGTGTTCAGTTTGGCTCTTAGGTGGTGCAATGACTTGTGAAGTTCGAAATCACGTCGATGATGAGTGATCTTGTTGGAGTGAGATCGTGTTAGGCTTGAGTGGTCTTTGCCGCGTGTCCATCAATTTAGGAGAGGTGTGGTACTGACCTAGCATGGAATTTAGTTGAAAAGCGAAAGAAAAAATAAAGAGTCGATGAAAAGGAAAGCGGGTAGTGGAAACCCTAGGTAGAAGGGGAATGAAAAATCGGTGAGAGAACTCGGTTAGAAATGAGAAAAAGGAATCAAGAAAGCGATCGTGTGATTGGGAAGAGTATCAAAAACAGAAGTGGGGAATGGTTTTTGATGGTGTGTGTAGAAAGTGGGTTGAGTATGCATGTGTAATAGGAGATTCGTGAGATATTGATTGGATAGCCGAGAAGCATGTCGGGAAGGAAATGTGGTTCTACTTTCTGTTGGCATGGGTATGTTGTGTGTGACGAGAATGCATGTGTAATGCGGGATCATGATGTGTGTGTTGAGTATATCTATGTGATGTGGATGATTGATATGATTGTCTTTTCATTTCAGTTGTAGATATTATAATGTGATGAAAAATGGTCTAATGTTTTGATGAGTTTTAGACAGGTGAACATGGCGATGAAGATGCGAGAAGATGGATAGAGATGGTAAGTGAATTGATTATATTTTGGTACTAATTAGATGATTGGATGAGAATGATTGCAGTTCCTACATTGAGGAAGAAGAGAATAGGTATGCAGGTAAAGATTTGTATTTGGTTGAGTGATGATCACATGTTGGATGACTTGAGTGCAGGCACACATTGGCTCGTCGAGGATGACTTCGCGAGCAGAAGAGGGGAGTATGTTAGCTATGAAAACTGTTGATTCCTATGCACTAACACATTTCTATTCTAGCCAAAAAATTGTTTGGTTGCAAATCTTTTGTAGGAAGGTCGTGGTTATCAGGAAAAATATAGGTCATGCATATAAGGCTTTAACTGCTATGAGCATATGCAACATGAGAATTTGTCAGAGGCACAATGTTACCTTCAAATGTTTCAAATTAGATCAATGAATGAATTCTACGCATACCTCACTCAACTTCCATCAAAAAATTTGTATGCACATGTTTTTTTGTGAAGGGATAGAGTGCTCCTCTAGCGGAATTCGATATGATATATAATTCAAGAGCCCAAAACAACGATACTTTGCATGAGAAAGTGGTATGCATAGGAAGTAATTCTGCAGGATAAACACTCTTTCCCTCCTGCATAGCCTGTTGGCCTATCTCGATTTTATTATTACAACATAAGAAAGCATGAAGAGAAATTGTTTTCATGCGACTTATTGCGGATCATATATTTAATTCTTCTGCTGGGGGGAAAGCCATACTTGGTGTGTTCTTACGGAGGTAAGGTCAATGTGAGCATTTTGGCCATATGAGGCACATCTCCTATGCTGAAGGTGGTGGTTCTTTATATTTGTGACTGGTAGAGAGTATTCGCAATAAGTACAGACATACATTGCAATCTTCGATGGAGTTCGAATCCATACTCGATTTTAGGCTATGCCGCGAGGATAGATTGACAAATACTAGAATGTGCTAGCTCCTATATGGAGGGGCACCAAAGAGAGAAGTGCTAGTGGCTGCTTAACGTACACATGATAGGGAGGAACGAGGGAAACACGAGCAATGCTTCAGCAGAAGAGAGTGACCGAGCCTAAGTAAAGGATAGAGAGAAGGTGAAGAGTGGGGGCGAGAGTAAAAGAGGAAGAGAGCTTGGGAAAAAGGAGAAAATGAGTGGGGAAGTGTGAGAAAGAGAAGAGTGTTTGTGTGTGGATCTGTGAGTGAGAAAGAAGGTGTGTGAGAGCGGATGTGGAAGTGTAGGTGCAAGTGAAGAGCGCGAAGGGGTATGCTGGTATTTGTGGGTCTTCGGGAGAAAATGTGTTAAAGTGTATGGGAGAGTAGAAGTGCGTGTGCATATTTGGGATTAGGTGTGCAAAAGAGTGACAGAGAATAGGTAGAGAGAGAAAGAGAAAGAGAGTGTGTGTGTGAGAGTGCATGAGAGCGCATGTATGCGTACGAGTGAGAGAGAGGAAGAGAGTGTAATGAATGATTGTATGAGTAGCTCTGTGTGTGAAGGCTAAGTGTATGAGCACATGTGTGAGTATGTGTATGTGAAGGAGAGTGTGTGAGAAATTGAAAGAGAACAAGAGGTAGAGAGAGAAAGAGACCGAGAGTGTGTGTGTAGGTACGAGTGTGTGCGAGGTAGTGGGATAAGAGTGCGGAACTATCAATCGAGAGATAATTGTGGGGCCCAAGTAACCCAAGTGGACCAATTCCAAGGGGTTTGAGTAAAATAAAGGCTTGTATAATCATCTTTCTCTTGGGCATTAGGAATCTTCATGGTGCTCTAGCTTGTGGTGGTGGTGGTCTTCATTGGACATTTTCTTGTGGTCTTGGTTGGGGTGGTCTACGACGGGGTTGAAAGACTTTCTTCTTATGTTGCGTGCATCTTGAGCTTTCTCCTTGTTCATGATGTTGTTGCTGGCTTTGCTTCCTCTCTTGATCATTTGGTATGGCCCACTGCTTTGTTGGTAGAGTCTTTCTTGCTACAGTAACCCTATGATTCGCAGGCTTTCCTTGGTTAACCCATGGTGGCATTGTTTGACTCTCCTCACTTGATTCTAAACATTGTTGATGTTGAAAGTTTTTCAAGCTCAAGAGTGTGGGAACATGCCCCAAATTGAACCTTCCACATCATCCACAATCAAAGGAGGCTGATTTCCACGAGTTGGAGGCATCCAATTATGCCCATAACGGAAAGAAGTTGATTAGAGAAGATTTAGCTCACCTCTTGATGTGATTGGACCTCACTTTTGACATGTATATGCTTTTGATTGGTTAAAGAGGTTAGTATGTGGTCTTTAAAGCCTCTAATGAGTTGTATTATGATTTAGAGTCATGGAAATACGTGCCCAAGCTGCCCCCTTGCTTAAGCACATCCCCTACTAGCTGTTCTCTGCATATTTTGCAGAAATTTCACTTTTACACACTCTATCTATCTAGATGTTTTTGGCAGACCCCCCGGTCTTGTAATTGTTGTTTCTCCTTCATCCGGAATCCATTTGCAATGATTTTTTTCTTTTTGGAAAGCTTATAAGTTCTACTTTTTTTGGTATAAGTCTGAGGTTCAGTGCCTGCACATGTGCAGAGAAATGTCCAGAACAGTGTCTGTCTAGTTAGCTCATACTCTGTGAAGAGATCAAGTTATCTGTTTTGTTGCAGCTGGTTGAGGCATCATCTAGTATCCAAATGGAGTGATTTTACTCGCATTTGAAAGATCTTAAAGTCTAGTTTATGCTTGAAAAATTTCATATTCAGTCTCTGCATATACTCAGAGAAACTCAGAAAATACAGAACCTATGTCTGAAAAATTTCAGGATCCTAGGAGGGTTCATTTGCTTTTGTTGTGCACATAGGAGTGTTTATCCTCCAACAGTGGTATCAGAGCTATAAGTGGAGTATCAAAGAGAGAAGAAAGAGCTACTGAAGTGAAGTAAAGACTTCATCAAAGTTTGAAGGAAGGAAGCAAAGAACGGGCATGTCAACAACAAGGGGAAGCAAATACATCATCAAATCAAAGACGAAGCTTCATCAAGAGGAGTAGCTCTATTTTTTGAGGTAAAAGACATCCTTTTCAACTTCATTGCATCAAGGGGGAGGTTCAAAAGAGTTAGGAGGCACCATGGCTGATCTCAATGCTCAGATTGAGAATCTCGAAAAAGGAAACTACCAACCGTGGCGATTTAGAATAAGCAATTTTTTGATGGGGAAAGGTTTGTGGGGACTTGTGAGTGGTGGAGAGCCAAAACCCTACATAGATGAGGTAAATCCAACCAATGACCAGAGAAGAGCAGTAAGAGAGTGGGATGAAAGGGACAAAAGGGTCATTTTCATTTTATCTCAGCATATTAGCAACTCTATGGTAGGGCATATTCAAGATTTGGATACATCGAAGAAGGTGTGGGAGTGCTTGGAGAGATTGTATTCAACCTCCACAAAAGCTAGAAAAATTCAGCTCAAGAATGAGCTAAATAATCATAGGAAAAGCCCCTCTCAAGGTGCTAATGATTACATAATAAAGGTTAAAGAGCTTGCAGATGCACTAGGGTCAATTGGATGTGCCCTAGATGATGACGATCTTGTCGCCCACACCCTAAATGGATTTAGGGATGATGAAAAATGGAGGGCTTTCACAACTTTAGTGTATGTAAGGGACTCTCTTCCTGATTTTGATCAACTAATCACTCTCATGGTGACAGAGGAGATGAACCTTGGTGGTCATAATGCCAAGGATAGCCAAGGGCAATTGTTGTATGCAGGTAGAGGAAGAGGAAGACACAACCGAGGTGCTACAAGAGGAAGAGGAAGATATCAAGGCAACCAAGGAGGTCAAGGACAACAAGAAAATGCAGGTCAAAGAGATGGAAGAGCCACAAATAGAGGAAGAGGTGCAAGATTTGGTGGAAGAGGACAAGCCACTTCAAATGGATGCTTTGTATGCGGTAAGCCCGGTCATTTTGCAAATGAATGCTATCATAGAGCTCAAAGACAAGGGAATCAAAGCAACAACAACAATTATAGAGGGCAAGGTAATTATGCAAACACATCATCCAGCCAAGGGAATGATTATTTGCTTGCCATGAGGTATGGTGAAGATACAACTCAAACTAGTGAAGATGTATGGTATGTAGACAGTGGATGTAGCAATCATATGTCATGTCGAAAGGATTTTTTTAGTAATTTGCAGGTCCCAAAGCATCAAGGGCATGTGGAAACAGGTGATAACTCAGAGCATATCATTCAACATGTGGGAGATATCAGTTTGGAAGGAAATCAAAGAGCAAAGTGCTTATCAGAGGTATTACATGTCCCTACTATTACCAAAAACTTGATTTCGGTAGGCCAAATGGTAGAAAAAGGCTATCAAGTTAGGTTTAATGAAAGAGGATGTTTTGTTGAGGATCCAAGGGCAGGTTTCAAGCTCATAGCAAAAGGAAAAAAGCAAGGGAGAATGTTCACAATGGACATAAATCAGCCACACCATTCAATGTATGTCACATATGGAGACAAGAGGATAGCAGATTTGGATCTATGGCATAAAAGAATAGGTCACATCAACCTACAAAAGCTCAAGGACATGCAAAGGAGGAGCTTGGTAAGAGGCCTACCAAATTTTACATCTAAAATGTTGCATGAAATTTGTGTAGCTTGCCAACAAGGAAAACAATCAAGGCTGCCCTTCAAGAAGAGTACCTATTTAAGTGCAAATGTTTTAGACCTCATTCACACGGATGTTTGGGGTCCAACAAGAGAAGAATCCCTTGCTGGAAATAGGTATTTTGTAACCTTCATTGATGACTTTTCAAGAAAAGTGTGGTTGTATTGCATTAGAAACAAATCAGATGTGTTCCACTACTTCAAGAAATTCAAAGCACAGGTGGAGAAGGAATCTGGCAAGTTTATCAAAACTTTGAGATCCGATGGAGGGAGAGAGTACTTCTCCCATGAATTTTCTGAATTTTTGTAGGTCAATGGCATCAAAAGACAATTTACATGCAGGTATACCCCTCAACAAAATGGGGTAGCAGAGAGAAAGAACAGACACATAGCAGAGGTAGCAAGGTGTATGCTCAACGAAATGAATATGCCGCATTGTTATTGGGGAGAGGCTACATATACAGTCACATACATCATGAATAGATGTCCTACATCAGGTATACATCATCTAACCCCTGAGGAAGCATGGAGTGGAAGAAAACCTTGCATTTCACATCTTAGAGTCTTTAGTTGTATATGCTATGTACATGTACCTCAAGAGTTGAGGTCAAAGTTAGATGCCAAATCCGAAAGATGTATTTTTTTGGGATATTCTATGGAACAAAAGGGGTATAAATGCTATAATCCCACCACCAAGGAGCTGAAGGTAAGTAGGGATGTTGTCTTTGATGAGTTGAAGCCTTGGTATGCATGCACAAGTCCATTGCAGGTTGAAGACATAGGTGAGACAGATTTGAAGAATGATGATAGAGTTCAAGAAAGCATGGATTTGAGTGGTCCAAGCAACTCATGCAACACAAGGACACCCTCACCATGGAGTGGAAGGCTTAGGGAAAGAGAGACCAGCTCTGAAGAAAGCAAAGTCAAAGGCAAAGAGAAGATTTCAGTTGAAGAAGGAAGCTATGTGGACGAGAGCATGTTGGAAGATGAAGAGATAGAAGAAGTTCAAACTCCAAGAGTGGCCAAACAAAGAAAGAAGATGGCAACCACACCTAAACGAAGTGAAAGAAGGTCTTCAAGAGTAAGATATCCAGTACAAAGGTTAACATATGATAATTTCATTGCAAAGCATTATGCATACATGACTCAGGTAATCAAGGACAAAGAACCAACTAGTTATGAAGAAGCTAAGGATTGCAAGGAATGGCAAGAGGCAATGAAGGAAGAGCTCAAATCACTTGATGAGAACCATACTTGGAGCTTGGTACCAGCTCAAGAAGGCATGAATGTGATAGGTAATAAGTGGGTTTACAAAATTAAAAGAAATTCAGATGGTTCCATTGCTAGGTACAAAGCAAGGTTGGTGGCGAAAGGCTTCTCTCAAAGCTACGGGATAGATTATGATGAAACTTTCAGCCCCGTAGCCAAGATGCCAACAATTAGGACTTTGATTACAATGGCCACATCAAGGAAATGGAGCTTATATCAGTTGGATGTGAAGAATGCCTTCCTCAATGAAGAGCTTGAAGAAGTAGTCTACATGAGCCAACCTCAAGGATTTGCTAGTATGAGGTACCCAAATCATGTTTGCAAGCTAAGGAAAGCACTATATGGACTAAAGCAAGCCCCAAGGTCCTGGAATCAGAGGTTAGTGAATTATTTATCAAGTTGTGGATACAAAGAAAGTGTTGCAGATCCATCACTTTACACAGTGAAGAAGCAAGGAGACAAGACGGTATACATATGCATCTATGTGGACGATTTGATCATCAAAGGAAGTGATATTGCAGGTATTAAAGATATCAAATCAAAGCTAGGGAAGGAGTTCAAGATATCTGATCTTGGAACACTAAAGTACTTCTTGGGAATAGAGGTAATCTATGCACACAATGGCATCTTCTTGATTCAAAGAAAATACTTGTTGGATGTGCTATACAAGTTTGGTATGAGTGGTTGTAAGCCACTTTCTCAGCCCATGGAGCCCAATACAAAGTTGGTTGCAGGTCAAGGAGAGGCTATACAAGATATTACACTATATAGAAGCATAATTGGTTCATTAATTTATGCTACATTCACTAGATCTGATCTTGCATATGTAGTAGGTGTTCTCTCTCAATTTTTGTATGCACCTACTCATGATCATCTTATGGCGGCTAGAAAGGTGCTTCGTTACATCAAGCACACCATCAACCAAGGTCTATTTTACTCATATGATGCTGATCTAAGTGTCAAAGGATATAGTGATGCTGATTGGGTAGGTAGCAAGGATGATCGAAGGAGTACATCGGGTTATGTTTTCATGATAGGTACAAAAGTGATCTCTTGGAGCTCTAAGAAGCAACCCACTGTTGCTCTTTTATCCACAGAGGCTGAGTACAGAGGTTTAGCATTGGCTACATGTGAGCTATTATGGCTTAAGAAGCTACTTAAGGACTTGGAAGTGGAAGTGGAGGATTTTCCTCTTTATGGACACAACATTTCAAGCATCTATCTAGCTAACAATCCCATGTTTCATGCAAGGAGCAAGCACATAGAGGTTCATTACCACTTCGTTAGAGAAAAGGTGATGGCAAAAGAGCTAGATATAAGGTATGTGAACACTAAAATGCAGGTTGCAGACATGATGACAAAGTTTCTTGAAGGTACAAAGCTTGGAGGATTCAAAGAAGCTATCAACATAAGAGACATAGGCTGAAGCAACAAAGGAAAAGACTTGAGCTTGAGGGGGAGTGTTGAATGTTTTTCAAGCTCAAGAGTGTGGGAACATGCCCCAAATTGAACCTTCCACATCATCCACAATCAAAGGAGGCTGATTTCCACGAGTTGGAGGCATCCAATTATGCCCATAATGGAAAGAAGTTGATTAGAGAAGATTTAGCTCACCTCTTGATGTGATTGGACCTCACTTTTGACATGTATATGCTTTTGATTGGTTAAAGAGGTTAGTATGTGGTCTTTAAAACCTCTAATGAGTTGTATTATGAGTTAGAGTCGTGGAAATACGTGCCCAAGCTGCCCCCTTGCTTAAGCACACCCCCTACTAGCTGTTCTCTGCATATTTTGCATAAATTTCACTTTTACACACTTTATCTATCTAGATGTTTTTGGCAGACCCCCCGGTCTTGTAATTGTTGTTTCTCCTTCATCCACAATCCATTTGCAATGATTTTTATCTTGTTGGAAAGCTTATAAGTTCTACTTTGTCTAGTATAAGTCTCAGGTTCAGTGCCTGCACATGTGCAGAGAAATGTCCAGAACAGTGTCTGTCTAGTTAGCTCATACTCTATGAAGAGATCAAGTTATCTGTTTTGTTGCAGCTGGTTGAGGCACCATCCACTATCCAAATAGAGTGAGTTTACTCGCATTTGAAAGCTCTTAAAGTCTTGTTTATGCTTGTAAAATTTCATATTTAGTCTCTGCATATACTCAGAGAAACTCAGAAAACACAGAACCTATGTCTGAAAAATTTCAGGATCCTAGGAGGGTTCATTTGCTTTTGTTGTGCACATAGGAGTGTTTATCCTCCAACAGTTGAGACACATCCTCATGCGATTCATTAGAATCGTCATAAAAAACTACCTTTCTGTGAGGACGCTCCTTCACCCTTGTCTTTGTTGATCTCTTTGGTGATGGAGGCTCATCATATGATGATGGTGGTGATTGGGGTTGATTTACGGCCTTTTCACTGGATTGCCCATGTGCCACTTGTTCATGCAATTGTTCACTCCGAGAGGTATGACCACCACCTATTTTGCGATGGGATGCAGAGCGTGAGACACTATGTGGCCTTTTGTGGTGATTCATCCATGGTGGCTTCTGAGTGCCTTGCACATAGCTAGGAAAGTTAATGGGATCCTTCCTTGAAGTTTGCTTTGTTCGTGCCATCCTCTATAGTGCTAGAATGTTGAAATGAGACAATGAGTCTCCTTTTATAATGTTTCACTTAAAAAGGTTCTGTTCACATCTGAATGGACAATAAATAGTTAAAAAAT
Source organism: Ceratopteris richardii (assembly GCA_020310875.1). NCBI lineage: Eukaryota > Viridiplantae > Streptophyta > Polypodiopsida > Polypodiales > Pteridaceae > Ceratopteris > Ceratopteris richardii. Next base: position 96,183,021 of record CM035423.1, read on the forward strand.
AAAAAATTACCTTAAAAAATTGCAAACAAGAGATTAGTGTGTAGCAAACCTTCTTGAAGTAAACACCTCTAGCCTAGTAATGTGACTTCTCCATTCCTTGTGTACTAAAAATCTCCAATGAACCATATTGATGCATAAAAAATGCTCCATGTGCAAATAAAATATGCTGAAATGATATAAGTACATATAACACACTCTTATCAACAAGAAAATTGAAAAAATAAGAAAACTTAAAATGTAATGTGTAATATTGCTCTCTCCCCAAGATAGGATGAAACACTTTGCAAACTCCATTAATGTATATTGAAACAACTAACGGTCATTTTTGTTGGAGCTATTAAGACTCATTAAGCCTACCAACTTATCTAAGCATGACCAAACCTTCTTTCGCCTATTACTATGGTCAATTTGAGAATCATTATCAGTGGTGATCATGCACAAGTCTTTCCATAGATCCCCACATTCATTTTTCTTAGGGCTCATACCTCTTCTGAAAAATTTTCTTGCCTTCTTCCCTCTCATTGACACTTGTTGCAAACTATTTTGTGATTCACCAGGTTTTTTAACAACTAGAGTTACATTACCACCATGACAACCAATCAAATTAAGAAACTCTTCCAATTTTTTGATGGCTTGTACAGATTTATCAATTGGCTTCATGGAAAATGCATATTCTATGTGGAGCTTCAATAATCTATCAAATATTCTCATGAAGGCA
>CM035423.1:96193738-96203738 GCA_020310875.1 Ceratopteris richardii
TGTGATTACTTCAAGTGTATATACATGAAGTAAGGAAGTGATGCGTGAACTTCCTTCACTGAAGTTTAAGGAAAAACTTCACCAGTTCAGAATGCCTCTTTCCGGTGAGATGTCTAGCTACAAGATAAGCTATCTCTCATACAAAACTTTACATTATTCTACGAGATCTACTTTGTTGTTCTATCGGAAAACACGTTTACTGAGAAAACTGTAACTGACCGAAAAATACGTTACTCAGAAACTGTAACTGTTAACTAACTTTATACCGTAACATGAAAATACAACTCTCCTTATACTGAGTAGTTTCTTCTTACCATCTCTCTCAGATGAATACCTGACATTTCAGGTTTCTGTTATTCATCTTTACATACGCAATCTCTGGCGTCTTCTAGACCTATTCTTGATTTCTATATGCGCTCTATTTGCACGAAGCGCTTCACACACACTCTCTCTCGTCCTCTCACTTCTTTCTCTCTTCCTATCTCATTTGTATACAGTTTTGATCCGGTGTAACAAACTCTAATTCTGGAAGTTTCTACACTGTACGTTACAGTCGTGAATTTGTCCCTTCACTAAGGCTTTAATTTTCTGAATACTTTGATTCTGCTTCTCTTTATCTTTCTTTATCTTTATGTCTGTGTGTATGTCAAATTCGTGAGTGATTCTTCAAGAGCTCCCCCTCAATCAATTATTTGCATCTTCTTGTCTTTCATATATTTTTCTTTCTTTTATACCTGCCATTTCTTTGAATCTGCTTGTCTTTGTTCCATCCAAACCCTTTGTCAAAATGTCTGCAATTTGATCTTTTGTCGGAGTGTATACTATTTCTAGCTCCTTCTCCATCACCTTTTCCCTCAGGAAATGATACTGAATCTCTATATGCTTTGTTCTTGCATGAAATACTGGATTTGCTGCAAGATACAACGAGCTCATATTATCTCCATGTATGATAGGTATACCTTGATCAATACCCATGCTTTTGAACAAGGTCTGCATCCATATCACTTCTTTAGCTGCTTCTACAAGTCCTTTATATTCTGCTTCTATTGACGATAAAGCCACTGTGTGTTGTTTCTTCGAACACCAGCTCACTAGCTTATCTCCTAGGTATATCATATACCCATGTGTCGATCTTCTGTCATCTTGACTTCCTGCCCAATCTGAGTCACTGTATGCTCTCAGCTTTATATCTACCGTAAAAGGATAATATAATCCTTCCTTTATAGTTCTTTTGATGTATCTAAGAACTCTTTGTCCTACAACCCAATGTTGATCTGTCGGACAATGCATGAACTGTGAGAGAACTCCTACTGCATAACTAAGATCAGGTCTTGTTAGCATAGCATATATCAAACTTCCCACTAAAGATTGATACTTTCTCATATCTTTAAACTCTGCTCCATCATATTTGCTGAGTTTATGATTTACTTCAAGCGGTGTTGAAGCTTCTCTGCAGTTCTCCATGTTAAAGTTCTTTAGTAAGTTTAGGAGATACCTTTCTTGCGAAACATATACACCATGATCTGTGTATGTGATTTCCATTCCTAGAAAGTATGATAACTTTCCTAGATCACTGATCTTAAACTCCTTTTCAAGTAATCTCTTTACCTCCTTGATTCCTTCATCTCATGTACCTGTGATTATAATGTCATCTACATAAATACAAATGTAGATCATACCTTCGTCTGTTCTCTTGATGAGTAAACTTGCATCTGCCTTTGAACTTTGATATCCCAATTCATTAAGATATTTCACAAGTCTGTAATTCCAAGCTCTTGGAGCTTGCTTCAATCCATAAAGTGCTCTTCTTAACCTGCAAACAAAATTTGGGTATCTCAAGCTTACAAACCCTTTAGGTTGTTCCATGTAAACTTCATCTGATATATATCCATTCAGAAACACATTCTTGATATCCAGTTGACTTAACTTCCATCCTTTTGATGCTGCTATAGCAATCACTGTCCTTATAGTTGACATCTTTGCCACTGGACTAAATGTCTCATCATAATCTATGCCATGCATCTGAGCATAGCCTTTGACCACCAGTCTAGCTTTGTACCTGGCTATTCTTCCATCTGCAAGCTTCTTTACTTTGTAAACCCATTTATTTCCAATTACTTTCTTACCATTTGGTTTAGGAACAAGTTCCCATGTCTTGTTCTCCTCCAGTGCGCTGAACTCTTCTTCCATTGCTTCTTCCCATTGCTTCTTACCTCTAGCTTCATCATAGTTCTGAGGTTCTTCATCATCTTTGACCATATATGCATAATTTTTCTGAGTTATATATGAAGTATCATAAGAATACCTTTCTGGTTGTCTTCTAGTCCTGCTTGAACTTCTTGGTTCACATTCTTCATAAGTGTCTGAACACACTTCTTCATCAAATATAGGAATTTCTTCATTCCTTCTTGTTAATCCATTTCTAGACGTACTTGCTTGCATATAGTCTTCATCTCTATTCACCTGCACAATTGATTTCCCTTTCTCTTTTCTTCTTACCTCTTCTTCAAATTCTTCAGTTGTATGAATTTGATCTGCATACCAGCTTTTTTGTTCATCAAATGTAACATCTCTGGAAACAGTAAACTATTTTGTTAGAGAACTCCATAACCTGTCACCCATCTGCTTTTCATCATATCCGACGAACACATATTTCTCTGCTTTTGGTTCAAGCTTATGTCTGAGTTGTGATGGTACATAAGCATAAGCTACTGATCCAAACACTTTGCAATGATCAAGTGTTGGTTTCTTTCCCCACCAAGCTTCATAAGGGGTCATTCCATCTAAAGTTGTACACGGTAATCTGTTTACCAAGTATGTAGCTGTATTTACAGCTTCAGCCCAAAGATAATTTGGACAATCTTTTTCTTTTAGCATAGCTCGTGCAAACTCAACTAGAGTTCGGTTTCTTCTTTCTGCTACACCATTTTGTTGTGGTGTATACCTCCAGGTTATTTCTCTCTTAATACCTGCATTCCAAAGATAATCATTGAACTCTTGGGAAAAATATTCTCCCCCTCCATCAGACCTCAGTCTCTTAAGCTTTCGACGTGAGTCTTTCAGCATATGCATGAAAATCCTTGAAAGTTTCAAATACTTCTGATCTTTCCTTCAAAACATATAACGTTATCCATCTTGTAGCATCATCAATGAATAAAACATAATACCTTGAGCCACTGATTGATCCTTCTTTTGTTGGACCCCATACATCTGTATGAATGAGTTCAAGTACTCCATGTTTGAATCCTTTCTTCTGAAAAGGTAACCTGTGGGCTTTTCCCATCTGACATGCTTCGCACTTATGAATCATATGTTGGTTCTGTACATTCGGTAATCCCAGTACTGACTGATTTGAAATCATAGCTTTTATTCCTCTTTCATTAAAATGACCTAATCTCTTATGCCAGAGATCAAGTTCTGTAATCACCTTTTCACCATGTGTGAGCAACGCTTGACCAATGTTCCCTTGTACTCTTAAAGTAAAGAGTCTACCTTCTTTCTTACCAGAGACAATCTGATTATATCCATTCTCGAGATCTTCTACAAATACTCCTTCATTTGTAAATCTGACCTGAAAACCTTTTTCAACTATTTGTCCCACACTAATCAAGTTTTTTGGTATTGTTGGAACATACAAAACATTGGTTAGCAAATCTGCTCCACTCTTGCATTTCACTTTTCCAATTGAGTGTACATTATGTCTTGTATTGTCACCTGTTTGAACAGTATGACTAGAACTACCTTTTTCCAATTCTGACATCAATTCTATGTTTCCTGACAAATGATTAGAACATCCAGAGTCAATGTAAAATACCTTTAGATCTTCATTATCTGATGTACTGATTGAGTTCATCATCAGCGATGTATGACTTTCATTCTGTGTGTCATTTGCGCAGTTGTTGTAGGTGGTGTTGTAGGATTGATTCTGTCCCCAACTTCTTGCTCCACCTCTACCATAGCATCCTCTTTGGCTTTGTCTTCCTCTTTGAAAATTACTCTGATATCTTCCACCTCTACTTCTGTTATTACTGTTCTGATTCTGATTTGATCCTTGTGAATTATGCGAGCAATCATGAGCCAGATGATTACTTAATCCACAAATCCAGCAAGCCTTCTTGTTGATATTCTGACTACCTCTTCCTCTTCCAAAACCTCTTGCTCTTCCTCCGCCAGTGCCTTTACCTCTTGCATAATAAGCCTGAGAACTCGACTCTTCTTCATCTTTTGACTTACCTTTATCTTTCTTCTTGTTCTTCATGTACATTGCAGAACTTTGTCCTTTATCTCCATCTCCTTTCAGGTCTTGCTCATATGTGAGCATCAAACCAAGCAACTGATTTAAATCTGGTACAAAATGATTTAAAAAAAGTTCAGTTGAGAGTACGAAAGGTTTCCACCTTTCATCTCCTCTCAAACCTATGAGCACTTGCGCTATCAATCTGTGATCTTCGATATCTTTATTTATGGATCCAAAACTATCTACTAGATCCTTCATCTTAGTAACGTAGTCACTAATGCTTTGATTCGACTTCTTTTTGAACGTTGTGAATTCGGACCATAAGCTAGCCTTCCTAGCTTTCGTAGTATTTTGGAAATGATCTTCCAACGCACTCCATATGTCCTCCGCTTTCTCCAGACCTCTAATGTGCGGTAGTAGATGATCTGTAACGGTATTATAAATGTAAGCTCTTGCCATTGCATCTTTCTTCTGCCATAGCTTCAAGGCTTCTAATTCTTCTTCCTTTGGTTGTCTAATGTCTTCAAAGGTCGGCTTCTTTTCTTCTCCGGTCACATACATCATTAAGTCCTTAGTCATAAGTAAGGCTTCTATGCACATTACCCATGCGGGATAATTATCTCTGTCCAATTTGTCAATTGAAACATGATCTGTCATAATCTTCTTGTTTCTGTTTCTTTTGGTGAGTGTATCGTTAAAGAATTTTACCTTTGGTAAACCTTTACCTTGAAAATGACTTCAGAATACTTCTTGATACCGTTTGATGTTGGTCTCTTCAACATTCACCTTTCTTTATGAAAGTTCTTCGAATTCTCTTGTATCTTTACTTCCTTTTGCTCTTTGAGAATCTTTCTGCTATTCAGAATCTTTTTGCTCTGATATCACTTCTTGATGATGCAGCAAAGACTCGAACCTTGTCAAGCCTGCAGAATTCACCGCGCCTGGGAAGGTGGCTAAGCTAGAGTGAGATTAGAACACCTCTATAATCAGTAGTAGCTTAGCAAAGTTTCTGTCACTCAAACATATAAGACTGTGTTTTGAATTTACTGAAATTCCACTAGAACTTCACTGGACTGTCACCATAATTATACCGGAATCTTACTGGAATCAACTGCAATTCTGTTTGTAATTACTTCAAGTGTATATACATGAAGTAAGGAAGTGATGCATGAACTTCCTTCACTGAATGAACTCTTTCTGAAGTTTAAGGAAAAACTTCACCAGTTCAGAATGCCTCTTTCCGGTCAGACTTTGTACTGTGTGTACATATCCATTTCACCGAAATCTTTGATGAACTGATAGTAGAGATGTCTAGCTACAAGATAAGCTATCTCTCATACAAAACTTTACATTATTCTGTGAGATCTACTTCGTCTTCTATGTTTACTGAGAAACTGTAACTGACCAAAAAATACGTTTACTGAGAAACTGTAACTGTTAACTAACTTTACACCGTAACATGAAAATACTCAGATTTCCTCACATATGAAGAATACGTGCAAACTTCCACATGAACATGTGTTTTCTATTAGAGAAAATGTGTACAAAACTAGCTTGGCCTCTTCTTGCTCAAGCTATAGAAACTCTCCTTATACTCAGTAGTTTCTTCTTACCATCTCTCTCAGATGAATACCTGACATTTCAGGTTTCTGTTATTCATATTTACATACACAATCTCTGGCGTCTTCTAGACCTATTCTTGATTTCTATATGCGCTCTATTCGCACGAAGCGCTCTTCTCACACACACTCTCTCTCGTCCTCTCACTTCTTTCTCTCTTCCTATCTCATTTATATACAGTTTTGATCCAGTGTAACAAACTCTAATTCTAGAAGTTTCTACACTGTACATTACAGTCGTGAATTTGTCACTTCACTAAGGCTTTGATTTTTTGAATACTTTGATTCTGCTTCTCTTTATCTTTCTTTATCTTTATGTCTGTTTGTATGTCAAATTCGTGAGTGATTCTTCAACAACAATTAGGCTCTCAAACTTTAACCATAGACTCATTAACTATGGACTTAGACATCTACAAAAGGATTCTTGAAATGATCAAGCACAGAAGGAGAATACACAGAAAGATTGGGCGCAACATTTTTCATTTCTGAGAAATTCTTACATCTAAGTAATGAGAGAGATTCTATTCACTTCTAAAAGTCTAATGACATCTAATTCTCCTCAAATCTTGTTCTCACATAATCTCTATCTTTTGCCCCGACATTTTCTTTGTATATATAGGCAAAATTTTTACAAGGATGACTTGGTCTTTTCTTCAATCCTTGACTTCAATTCTTCACCCAAAACTTCAATTGTTGATTGCCCTGCACCAACAGCTCCCCCTCAATCATCAATTGAGGTTTTATCTATCTTCTTTATGCCTGCCATGTCTTTGAATCTTTGTAGCTTTGCTCCATCCAAGCTTTTGGTTAGCATATCAGCTATCTGATCTTTTGTTGAAGTATGTATGACTTCAATCTCTTTATCCATCACCTTCTCTCTTAGGAAGTGATACTGAATCTCAATGTGTTTAGTCCTGGCATGAAACACAGGGTTAGCAGCTAAATACAATGAACTCATGTTATGTCCATGAATAGTGGGTGTACTCTGAATGATGTCAAAACTCTTCATCAGAGTCTTAAGCCATATCACTTCCTTTGCAGCTTCAACCATACCTTTGTACTCTACTTCTTTAGATGACAAAGCAATTGTGTGTTGCTTCTTTGAACACCAAGAAATTAACTTATCTCCCACATAACACAAGTATCCATAAGTTGATCTCCTATCATCAGGATTACCTGCCCAATCTGCATCACTGTATATCTTTATGTTTGTATCTGATGTAAAACCATAATACAAACCCTCTTTGAGTGTACCCTTAATGTACCTCAACACTCTTTGTCCTGCAATCCAATGTTCTTTCCTAGGACAATGCATGAATTGAGACAAAACTCCAACTGCATATGACAAGTCAGGTCTAGTTAAAGTAGCATAAATCAAACTACCAACCAAACTTTGATATAGCTTCATATCTTTGAACTCTTCTCCTCCATATCTGCTTAACTTGTGATTCACCTCCATTGGAGTAGGTGCTACCCTGCAATCATCCATTTTAAACTTGATCAACAAGTTCTTCAAATACCTTTCTTGAGTTACATACACTCCATGTTGAGTGTATGAGATCTCCATGCCCAAGAAATATGACAAGTCTCCCAAATCACTGATCTTAAATTATTTCTCCATTTGCTTCTTTAGACTTTGAATGCCTTTCTCATCTGTACCTGTAAGAATTATATCATCAACATATATGCACATGTAAATGAATCCATCATCACTTGCTTTAACAAGCAAGCTACTATCTGCCTTTGATACTTGAAATCCAAATTCTTTCAAGAACTTCAAAAGTCTATAATTCCATGCCCTTGGGGCCTGCTTCAAACCATACAAAGCTCTCTTGAGCTTACATACATACTCTGGATACCTTTCATCTCTGAATCCTTAGGGTTGCTCCATGTAAACATCATCTGAAATATAACAATTCAAAAAAGCATTCTTCACATCTAATTGACATAATTTCCATCCTTTACATGCAGCAATAGCTATGAGTGTCCTGATGGTTGTCATCTTTGCCACATGACTATAGGTCTCATCATAATCTATACCATAAGTATGAGCAAAACCCTTCACAACAAGTCTAGCTTTATATCTAGACACACTTCCATCTACATACCTCTTTGTCTTGTAGACCCATTTGCATCCAATGATCTTCTGGCTATTTGGTTTAGGAACCAACTCCCATGTCTGATTCTCCATCAATGCATCATACCTTTTGCCTCTTCATATGTAGAAGGCTCTTCATCTACCTTTATCATATAAGCATAATCTTTGGTAGCCAAAAAAGAAGTGTCATAGCTATACCTTGTAGGTTGCCATTTGTGTCTTGTTGACCTTCTGAGTTCTCCACTTCTTGAAGTTTCTGGTTCATCACACTCTGGATCAAACCTTGGAACTTCTTCAACTTCAACCTGCACTTCATTGTTCTCCTCTTCATCAAATATCTGAACCTTTGATTTACCTTTCTTTTGATTCACAATTTCTTCATCACCTGCATAAATATTGATTGTACCTGCATACCAAGTACCTTGCTCATCAAATGTAACATCCTTAGACACAAGGAATTGTTTTGTGGATGGACTCCACAACCTATAACCCATCTGTTTATCATCATAACCAATGAATACATACTTCTCATCTTTAGGTTCCAATTTATGCCTCAATTGTGATGGCACATATGCATATGCCAAACATCCAAATACTTTGCAATGATCTAGAGTAGATCTCTTACCCCACCATGCCTCATATGGTGTCATACCTGCAAAGCTTTACATGGTAACCTATTGACCAAATAAGTAGCTGTGTTTACACCCTCAGATCACAAATAATTAAGGCAATTTTTCTCCTTCATCATTGACCTTGCAAACTCAACAAGAGTTCTATTTCTTCTCTCTGCTACACCATTTTGTTGAGGAGAGTACCTGCAAGTAATTTCCCTTTTTATACCTGCATTCCACAAGTAATCACTGAACTTATTAGAGAAATACTCTCCCCCTCCATCTGACCTTAGTCTCTTCAATTTATGACCTGTAATTCTCTCTGCATACAGATGATAATGTTTGAATGTATTGAATACTTCTGACTTATCATTGATCACATAGATAGTGATCCATCTGGTAGCATCATCAACATAAATCACATAATACCTTGAACCATTGATACTGAAATCTTTTGATGGTCCCCACACATCTGTGTGTACCAACTCAAGCTTTTCTAAATACATAAAACCATGCTTGGAATAAGATTTCTTATGAGCCTTACCTAATTGACATGCCTCACAACCATATCTTTGATACCTCTTTCATTGAAATGTCCAAGCCTCTTGTGCCAAAGATCTAACTCAGAAATCTTATGTCCTCCATAAGTGAACAAGGCATGACCAAGATTACCTTGGATCTTCAATGTGAACAATCTTCCTTCTTTCTTCCCTGAAACAATCTCTTTATACCCATTGCTAGGGTCTTCCACAAACACTCCTTCATTAGTGAACCTAACTTCATAACCTTTTTCAACAATTTGTCCTACACTTATCAAATTCTTAGGAATTGTAGGAACATACAAAACCTTACTCAAGAGAGTACTTCCATCCTTGGCCTTCACTGATCCAATTGAATTCACATTGTGCTTTGTATTGTCACCTGTTTGAACTACATGATTAGTTACCTTATTCTCCAAATCAGTCATCAAAGCTATGTTGCCACTCACGTGATTGCTACACCCTGAGTCAATGTAGAAGACTCTTTGGTCTTCACTTTGCCTTTCACAAGTTGCATTCATTTCAATGTTGAATCCTCCTTCTGATCTGAAGCATAATTGTAGTAGGTATTGTTGTATTGTTGACTTTGGAATCCTCTACCTGCATTTCTTCCAAAGTAACCTCTACTACCTCTACCTCTGAAATTACCTCTTTGATTTCTGCCACCTCTTCCTCTTGAATTAAAATTCTGATTATATCCATCATTACTCTGAGTATTATGCCAACAATCATTAGCTAAGTGATTTGTCTTACCAGAAATCCAGCAAGCTTTGACTCCATCTTTATTACTCCTGCCTCTTCCTCTACCTTTGCCACCTCTTCCTCTTAGGAAGTTAGCTTGGCTAGTTGCACCTTCATCCTCATTTGCTTGTTGCTTTCCTTTGCTATTTTTCTTC
>CM035423.1:96208738-96213738 GCA_020310875.1 Ceratopteris richardii
AATGTTTTGATAATACAAACTTTTTTTTCATCATTTGTCTAGTCCTGTATATGAATGTGCTAATAAATTGAACTTATCTCCTCTCCACAAATTGTATCTAATTTGAAGTCTTTGTATTGTCCCTTTGGTCTTTTGTATACTTATATGCATAAAAAAGGCCAAAAAAAACCCAGCCATAGAAATGCGGGAAACAGCCCTGCAAAAATTTTCCAGGGCTGTTTCCCACGTTTCTGTGGCTGGGGCTTTTTTGGCCTTATCTAGTGTTTTTTGGGGGCTACAAAGCATAGGAAAGTATGTAATTCTTCATTATCACTTGGTTTTGGTAGAATCAAAACCAAAGATTACCAGTAGGGTATAACCTCAGCATTAACTAGACAATGATTACCTGTAGGGCATAACCTCTGAATCACTAGACCATTACATCTCTGCCATACCTTTTATGCTTACACAAGCCCAAAATATGCAAAAAAAAACCCAGCCACAGAAACGCGGGAATCAGCCCTGCAAAAATTTTGCAGGGCTGAATCCCGCATTTCTGTGGCTGGGGGTTTTTTGGCATCAAAATGACATGTGGGACACAAATAGGTAGAAAAGGAACATATCTAGTCACAAAACAATAGGCAAGTGCATGCATGTTTAACTGAATCCATAAATAACTTACCAAAAGAGAGAGAAAGTGAGAGAGAAAAAAAAAGACAAAGAATATAGGTTAAAACAAAATTTTCTATTATCCATTGTATTACATCGCAAAGTAGGCCTATCATAGGGTATAATATACACATCATGGGTTATTTCCTCTAATTCTTCTTGCTAGCTGAATGTCCTTCGGTTGTATGGTTACTCTCTTGGCATGGATAGCACAGAGGTTAGAGTCCTCAAGCATGGAGATGAGGTAGGCCTCAGCTCCCTCTTGAAGTGCTTCAAGTACCTGCTTGGTAGCTTTGTAGTTCCTCTTTCACTACCCTTGCAAAAGCTCTTTGTGGTATGAGTAGTTCAACGGACTTTTGGTAGTGTCATATCTCTGCAAAAGCCCTACAGTGTCTCCTTCATCTTTGTGGAGCTCTTGTGTTGGGAGGTATGTTTGGCTGGTGTTGAGGTCGACGTCGTGGTTGATAGATTTTTTTTCTTCGATGTACACGATGTGAGGGCCCAGCTTCATCTTGCACATTTTGTTGTCGATGTGGTTGTTGACTTTGCTCTCTTTCCTCCTCTGTTGGTATTTGCCCTTGTCCTTGTGGAAGTGTCTTACCTCCATGTGTCACCCTATGGCTCGTTGGAATTTGCATATCATTCCATGGTGGTTGATTACTGCTTTCGTCATTCGGGGATGACTCCTCTTCGCTCTCTGGTACACTCCTTCTGATCAACTTCTATTTGGGTCTTGCCTTGATGGGTGTCCTTGTTGGTGGCTCATCATTTGATATGGACTATGTTCGTCTTGGAGTGAAATACTCCTGTCTATTGGACACTTCATTTTCTCGTGCTGAATTGCTCCCAGGTGGTGTGCCATCGTGTGACACAGGCACAGATGTGCTCTGGGAACCACTTCGTGGTCTTTGGGGGGGTTGCAACCATGGTGGGTGTTGTGTCCCTAGATGAGGGCTAGGAAAGAAGACGCGATCTTTCCTTGCAGTTTGCTTGGTGCGTGCCATTCTCTTGAGTTGCAAAAAGTGTGAAATGAAGTGAGTTCTCTCTATTTATAGAGTTTTTCAAAAAATTGTTTGTTCACACTAGAATGGACAAAACGTGTTTAAAACCATACAGAATATTATATATTAAATAATAACACATTGAAACAAAGATTACAATAATCATAGGTTTTACCACATAACGGGAAATAACGAATTCACTTTACTTCCAAGCTGAGCCTTCTCGTTGTCTCCTGGCACGCCACTACGCGCATAACGTTCATTATTTTGAGTGCTAGTACCTCTTCTAAAAAAATCTCTTGCTTTATTCCCTGTCATTGGCACTTGTTGCAAGCTATCTTGAGATTCTCCAACTTTTTTAACAACTAGGGTTACATTTCCACCATGACAACCAATTGAATTAAGAAGTTCCTCCAATTTCTTTATAGCTTGAATAGATTTATCAACTGGCTTCATGGCAAATGCGTATTCTATATGGAGCTTTAATAGTTTATCGAAAATTCTCATGAAGGCATGCAAGGTGCAAAAGTGGACATTGACTAAAGGGAATCGAATAATGGGATTCCAATCCTTATTTGACATGTCACTATTAGGTGTACCTAACATGGGACACTTCATTAAAGGTATATCCCATTCAGCAGATGGAGTTGCATCTGTGTCATCAACTAAATCATCTATGTTGTTTTGTTTTCTCTTTGTTCATTTATAACCTCGTGTGCATGGGCAAGGATAGAGAGTAGATGCACCTTGTTTGCACCCTAACATGCATTTGATAGTCTTTAAGTCTCCACCTAAGTGCCACTCTACTTCAAAATCACCAAAGCTTTCTACAGTGATTTTGGCACCATCAATTTGAGAAGTTATCACCTCTGTGATCCATGGGGTCCTACTAAAAATCCATGTAAGAACATCATTGCGTTCTTTAGGTACTTCAATAGCACCTAACCACCATATATCTTTCTCGGATTGGACATTATATGTAAAGTGATGGGTAGATTCTTCACTATCATCAATAATAGCATGGGCCATAGCTTCGTTCATGAGTGTCACACTAAGTCTCTCCATAGGACGTCCCTTTATGATTTGACATTCATCTACCTTCAATACAAACTTGAGTTTGGAACCACAATTCACATCAAATAACAAACATTATATTATTAAAAATACTATGAATGTCATTATCAAAACAATGGATATACCTTGAATTGTGGATTTGTAAAATTTAACCATTTCCTTTTGAAGCCTCTCCAAATTGACAAATATGTTGTTGTACTTTGTGTAGACGAATCCCTTTCTAGATGTGTTTTTCAACTCTTTCTTTGATGTAGATGAATGATAAATGGATGCAGGCATAACATCTTCTATATGCAGGTAATTGCCAAGAGTATTGGCTACATCCTCATTGGTCATCTTCTTCTTCAGAGATACCTTGTAAGGACATGGAAAAATGCTCCGCAAAATACCTTTGTTTTGTAGAGCCTACTTCAAAAGATTGTACAATGCAGTGTACGCTCTAGTACTAACACCTGCTTCATCACATACCATCTGTACCTCACTAGGACTAATAATATCTTCTAAGTTGCCTCCAAAATCTTTAATCACTTGGGTTTTGATGTCATTTCCTATTGGTGAATCCAAAATCATAAGCACATGTTTGTTGCTAAGACAAGAATTCAGAAACTTCAATTGATCCTCCATTGTTGAGGAAGCACTCGCATCTTCAACAAATGACCTGCACAATAAGAAACTCAATCTAAAAGTCTTTTAGCATAAATAAACAAGGGAAACACATACCTAAGTGCATAAACACGTCGCTTCCGTGCTCCACCACCAATTGAAAGAGCTTGAAAGGATGATAATGGTCGTTTCCTATATCTCATCCCAAGTGGAGTCTCTTTTAGTTGCGTAAGATTGGCTTTTAACATTGTAATTGTGCTCTCCTTTTCTTCCACATCTTGTTGGACTCTATTATTGTGCTCATCCAAAGATTTGATAGCACTTTCTAAAGTGTGTATAGCACTCTCTAAACTGTGTATCTTGAAATGGTTGTGATGACATTGTTGCATCCAATAATTTGCTGTAGATGTAGAATGGTTAGACAATCGCTTGCAATAGCCTAGCAGTCCATCTTCACCGCAACCAAGGAATTGTAGAAATGTGGAGATACTATGGAACCTAGGATGAACATTAGCCATTGGATCCAAGGGATACAAAGCACCATTAAAAAATATCAATATTCTTCTCTCCAACTGCACGTCGTGCATTTTGAGAATCTATGTCATTACTACCTCTAGTTGTGGGTGCAAATTCTGTAGGAACACGAACATGTACACTCTTTGAGTGAGGAGCACACGCTGGTGCTAGTGTCATGTTCGTAATACATGTGAGCACCATGATGTTCTAAAACTCCAGCACCGAATGGGAAGAAGCACAAAGATGGCTGGAATGGCTAGTACAATAGCTGTGTGCAAGAAAAAAAGTGTGTTTTGGTATGTGGAGTGGCACTTAACTTTTGGAGGGATTTTGAAAAGTATGTTTTTTTAAGTATTTTTTATAAAAATAAGACTAAAAAAATTAAGTTCTGACATATATATAAAAGTATGGGCCATTTTGGATAAAGAATAGCTGAAAAAGAGACTTTTTCAGAAAAGTCGTTTTTTTATTCATAAAGATGGACGGATTTGATGAGGTGGAAAGTGGTTTTTCTCTCTCTCTCTATGTGCAGAAGGGAGAGAAGATCCTAGCTCAGCCTAAAAAAAAGCCTACTTTAGCCTACCAAAAAGTGCTCTATTAAATGCACTCTGTCCCCTTAAAGATTAAGCTTAATCCCTAAAAATTAGGAATCCTTACAAGGCCCATGCAGCGTTCACTTTTTTTCCTAATGTGTAAGAAACATCATTAGCTTGTGACACTTTTAAAAAATTTTGCATGAGGGATGCCATGCAATGGTCACTTTGTCACGAGGAAGGAGATAAGGAAGAGAGCTCACACATACACTCTCACAATCAAAGAGAAGCACACATTCAGATTGAGGCAAGGAAGAATGATCTTCTTCTTCTTCTTCTTCTTCTATTACATAAAAAGGAATGTACGAGAATGACCTAAAAACAAGAATACAACAAGTGCAATATATAAAGGCCAGTACATAAGGAAAAACCTAATGTCCACAAATGAGTGAGCTGGCAAGAAACAAATGTGCACCACTCTCGGTAGATAAATCTAGTATAGCTCAATGAAGTATCCCTGACATATACCGGTGTGACCACTATACATGTCAGAGAAATGAAAAACTGATACGCATCATCCTGAATCATCACATGTTGAGCTTGATATCTCAATACTCCCCCGCAA
>CM035423.1:96246238-96266238 GCA_020310875.1 Ceratopteris richardii
TCTATCTATCTATCTATCTATCTATCTATCTATCTATATTGTTGGTGCAAACAAGCCTTAACACTTGGCTTGGTCTTGTACCTTGAAGAACAATGGATATCAACCCTTGAAGATTTTACAAGAGCTTGGAGTAATTCATGAAGACTTCATTTGAAGGAATACCATAGGAACACATGCCTATGCTTAGTTACTCTTTACTCCAATGTAAAAGTCAAGGTGACTTAACTCACCTCTTGTAATCTCACCCACCTTCAAAAGTCGTGGAATTTGAAAGGTATGAATGGAGAGAATATCTCCATGTGATTAGTTGAGAGATTTGAGGGAGCCTACATTTTGAATTTGAAATTCAAACTCTCTTAAAACTCCTATAAAAAACAATGTAAGAGTCGCGGGGATGAGACACTCTTTCCGAGGCTAATCCAAGCAAATCATAGAGTGTGTGAGAGCTACTACTTAGCCTACACCTCAGAGTACCATTGGGCATCACTCTACATGCCAATGGGAATGTACATTTGATAGATTCAATACATATACTCATAGTCATTATCTCTGTGTTTTCTCTGTGTGTTCATCTTCAAGTCTGTCAACTTCAACAGGACATATCTCAAGATCTACTGAACCAAATTGGATGATTCAAAGCTCATTGGAACCAGCTCAAAGCATTCTACAACACTACAAAATTTCAAGTCATTCTATTCAGCCAATTGGGAGAAATCTCAGTCGAGGCAGTCACTGGTATTTTTCTGAGTAGTTCCTAAAAAGTCGGGGGTGTCTCTGATTTTGCTAAAGAGCATGCTCAGTGTATAGTTTGTTAATTGGAGTGATTTAACTTGCTAATGGTAGCTTGTTAAGTTAATTTAATACTCCCAGAAGGAATTAAACCAATTGCAAGTGTGCTGGTCACACTGAGCTTAGGACTGAGCAGGTATCATTACAGGAATAGAAAGTTTTTTGGAGTTGTGAAGGTTCAAAACCATCTGTTTTGATTTGGTCATTACTCAATCATTTTGTAAAGCACCTATATAGTTTCTTGATGTCATTTGGAAGCTCAAGGAGTCTCCTAACCATATCTGAAGAGAAAAGAGGGCAGGTGTGAAGCAGGTCTAGCAGCACCAACTTGATCTTCTGATTGTACCCAGCCATCACATCCAACAGTGGTATCAGAGCTAATAAGGTAATCATGGGTGATGGTTTCCCTTCCTTCATTGACAAATTGGATAGAAATAACTACCAGGCATGGTCATTGAGAATGAAGACCTATCTACAAGGGAGAAGCTTGTATGGATACATATCAGGAGATGAGGAATTGCCCTCATTCAAAACCAGAGGCCTACCTACAAAGGATGAACATGAGAGACTCAACCAATGGTGTGCTAAAGATGCTTTGGCAAGGTCATATCTTCTAAACTCTATCTCTGATTTCCTTCTACCTCATGTAAGGAACTGTAAGACTTCCCAAGAGACTTGGGAAACCTTGTCAATATACTTTTCATCAAGCACAAGGGCCAGAAAGAATCAGCTATGGATTGAGTTTACAACTCTTAGGAAGCAATCAAAACAATGTGTCTCAGATTTTGTCACCAAAGTCAAAGACATTGCAGATCAACTTGCAAGTGTTGGAGAAGAAATTGAAGAAGAGCAAATAGTCAGACAAGTGATCAATGGACTAAAGGCAGATGACAAGTGGGAGAGCTTTACCACTGCAATGGACTTATACATGGACATCCAAGCACCTGATCTAACAACTCTGATTGGACAACTCTTTACACATGAAGCAAAGATCACAAAGATTGGAGAGCAATCAAAAGGTAACAATCCCTCTGCCCTATATACAGATAAGAAGTCTAAAGATAAGGGTAAAAGTAAGAAGGTTGATGAAGAAGGCTCTACCTCCCAAGCAAACTATGCAGGGAGAGGTAGATCATCTAGAGGTAGGGGCAGAGGAGGTAAGTCAGGTAGGGGGAGACCCTATAACCAATCTCCATGCAATATCTGTGGCTTGTCTAACCATACTACAGATGAATGCTACAAGAACTACAAGAACCAAAGAGGAAGAGGTCACCAAAGAGGAGGATACTCCCAAGGCAGAGGCAGATTCAATCAATCTCAAGGCTACCATGGCTACAACAATAATTACAACAATAGCTACAATCACAATGGCAATTATCAAGGTGGATACAGGAACAGGAAGGATTACAACAATTATGCAGAGGATCAAGATGATTCCTTGTTGATTATGAACATGACATCTAAATCAGGTATCAATGATGATCATTTGTTCTATATTGACTCAGGTTGCTCTAATCATGTAGCTGGAAATGTTGCCATTAGGAAAAAGGGTGAACCCTGCATGGGCCTTGTAAGGATCCCTAATTTTCAGGGATTAAGCCTCATTCTGCTGTTGTCTAAGGGGACAAAGTGCATTTAATAGGGCACTTTTTAGTAGGCTGGAGTAGGCTTTTTTTAAGGCTTACTAGGCTCCTCTCTCTCTTCTTTTAGAGAGAGAGAAAGGGAATCTACTTTCCACATCATCAAACTCGAGCATGTATGGGAATAAAAAAATGATTTTTTTTTTTAAGTCTCAATTTCAGTGTTTATTTACTTGAAAGGGCTCATTTTTTAATATATATGTCAGAAGTGACCTTTTTTGAGTTTAGTTTTTAATTTTCCTTTTGAAAAAGCAATATTTTTAAAATCCCTCCAAAAGTAGAGTGCCACATCATCAAATCCGTAACTACTCTTCACCCAAAAAATGACTTTTTCAAAATTTCAACATTTTTGGCTATTCTCAGTGGAAAAACACACTGTTACCCATCCTCATCCAAGAAAACAAACTTTTCTTGAGAAAATCATGCTCTAGCATCTCTTCCAAACAAATTTCTGGTCTCTTTCTCAGTATTGTTTAATTGTTGGAAAAGATGGTGTTGACACCTATTACAAACCTCACATTAGGACGTCCTCATGCCCCAGCATCAACAAGTATCCATGTTCGTGTGCCCAGAGAGTTTGCTCCAAATACACAATGCAACAATGATGTGAACTCTCAAAATGAGCGTCGTGAAGCTGGAGAAAAGAATATTGATCTTTGGACTCATGGTTCATTATACCCTCCTGATCCAATGTCTTCTTACCATCCAACATTCCATAACCTCTCAACTTTACTTCAGTTCATCGGTGCCGGTAAAGCTGGGCTCTTAGGTTATTGTCAACGATTATCTACACATTCAACTGCCATTACTGAGTATTGGATTCAACAATATCAACTAAATCATACAAGGTTGGTCACTTTTGAAAGCACAATCATATCTTTACAAGAAAAGCTTGCAGAGCTTGAAAAGCATATGGAAGAAAAGGAGAGAACAATTGAGAAATTTAAAAACACTGTCCAACACTTGAGAGAGACTCCACTTGGGATGCGACGTAGGAGACGATCATTAACATCCTTTGACTCTCTTTCAATTGGTGGTGGAGCACGCAAACGACGAGTTTTTGCAATAAGGTTTGGCTTGTATTCGTTTCTCTTTTTGGAAGACTTTATATGTATATATATATATATATATTTTTTTTTTTTCTTGTTATGTAGGTCATTCGTTGAAGATGTTAATGCATCATCAACAACAGAGGATCAATTCAAGTTATTAAATTCTTGTTTGACCAACAAGCAGGTGGTTAGTATTTTGGAGTCACGGATAGGAAACCTAATCAAGAAGAAAGTGATTAAAGATTTCACAAAAAAGTTACAAGATATTATCACTCCTAGAGACGTGCAGATGGTATGTGATGAAGCAGGAATTAGTACTAAAGGATACAGTGCATTGTACAACCTTTTGAAGCATTCATTAGAAAGAGAAGGTATTTTACAGAATATGTTTCCATCTCCTTACAAGGTATCGCTAAAGAAGTCAATGTCCAATGAAGATATAACTAGTATTCTTGGAAACTACTTATATATAGAGGATATTATGCCTATGTCTATTTATCATTTATCTACATCCAAAAAAGAGTTGAAAAGCGCAGTTGGAAATGGATTTCCTTACACAAAGTACAACAACATATTCGTGGATTTGGAGAGGCTTCAACAGGCAATGGTTCAATTTTACAAATCTACTATACCAGGTATGTGCACTATTGTTACCTTGATATACATTGTATTTTGATGTTATAAAGATTTTGCTAATTTATGCAGATTGTAATACCAAATTACAGTTTATATTGAAGTTAGATGAATGCCAGATTATAAAGGGACGACGAATGGAGAGATTGAGTTTGACACTCATGAATGAAGCTATCAGAAATGCCATATCTGATGAAAGTTGTAACTCTAGCTCTAAGTCTACATATAGTGTTCAATCCGAGAAAGAAATATGGTGGTTAGGTGCTATTGAAGTACCTAAAGAATCCAATGATGTTCTTTCATGGATTTTTAGTAGGACCCCATGGATCACTAAAGTAATACTTTCTCAAATTCATGGTGCAAAGCTCCACATAGAAAACTTGGGTGATTTTGAGATAGATTGGCACTTGGGTGGGGATTTAAAAACTATCAAATGCATGTTAGGTTGCAAGCAAGGTGCATCTGCTCGTTATCCATGTCCATTTTGTACTCGAGGCTACAAAGTAACAAAGGGACAACAAAAAGTACTATCTAGCTTAGATGAATACATAGATGCACCTACTTCCACGGAATGGGATAGACCTTTGCTAAGGTGTCCAATGTTAGAAATACCTAACCGTGACACATTAGATAAAGATTGGAATCCCATTATTCCATTTCCATTAGTTAATGTTCACTTTTGCACATTGCATGCTTTCATGAGAATATTTGATAGATTATTGAAGCTCCACATAGAATATGCATTTTCCATGAAGCCAATTGATAAATCTGTACAAGCAATCAAAAAATTGGAAGAGTTGCTTAATTCGATTGGTTGTCATGGTGGTAATGTAACTCTAGTTGTCAAAAAACCTGGTGAATCGCAAAATAGTTTGCAACAAGTGTCAATGACAGGGAAGAAGGCAAGAAAATTTTTCAGAACAGGTGTAAGCCCTAAGAAAAATGAATGCAGGGAGCTATGGAAAGACTTGTGCATGATCACCACTGATAATGATTCTCAAATTGACCTTAGTAATAGGCGAAAGAAGGTTTGGTCATGCTTAGATAAGTTGGTAGGTTTAATGAGTCTTAATAGCTCCAACAAAAATGACCGTCAGTTGTTTCAAGATACATTAATGGAGTTTGCAAAGTGTTTCATCCTATCTTGGGGAGAGAGCAATATTACACATTACATTGTAAGTTTTCTTATTTTTTCAATTTTCTTGTTGATAAGATTGTGTTATATGTACTTATATCATTTCAGCATATTTTATTTGCACATGGAGCATTTTTTATGCATCGATATGGTTCATTGGAGATTTTTAGTACACAAGGAATGGAGAAGTCACATTACAAGGCTAGAGGTGTTTACTTCAAGAACACACGACATGGTGGTGGTGCAATGCAATCAAACTATATGGAAGAGATGTTTAATTGGTTTTATCGTACTGCATTTTCAAGGACATATGCAATGGAACGAGCCAAGGAGTCGAAAGTTGCAAAACTTGCAAGATTTCATCAACACAACTTAGCTAGTGAAAAATGGAAGTCATCATTGGGACCTTTACGTCATGCTCAATGGCGAGCTACAAGAACACGAGAGGGTTCATCATGGAAGTGAAGTCATTTAATACATTCATGGCATTTTCTGAATAATTCATAAGGTTTGCTACACACTAATCTCTTCTTTGCAATTTTTTCAGGTAATTTTTAATTTTTAAACTATTTTTTGTCCATTCAGGTGTGAACAGAACCTTTTTAAGTGAAACATTATAAAAGGAGACTCATTGTCTCATTTCAACATTCTAGCACTATAGAGGATGGCACGAACAAAGCAAACTGCAAGGAAGGATCCCATTAACTTTCCTAGCTATGTGCAAGGCACTCAGAAGCCACCATGGATGAATCACCACAAAAGGCGACGTAGTGTCTCGCACTCTGCATCCCATCGTGAAACAGGTGGTGGCCATACCTCTGGGAGTGAACAGTTGCATGAACAAGTGGAACATGGGCAATCCAAGGAAAAGGCCGTAAATCAACCCCAATCACCACCATCATCATATGATGAGCCTCCATCACCAAAGAGACCAACAAAGAGAAGGGTGAAGGAGCGTGCTCATAGACAGGTAGTTTCTGATGATGATTTTGATGAATCGCATGAGGATGTGTCTCAACAAGGTTCACAAGCAAGTGATGAGAGTCAAAGATTGCCACCATGGGGTAACGAAGAAATACCTACAAATCATAGGGTTACTGTAGCGGGAAAGACATTACCATCAAATCAGGGGGCCATACCCAATGATCAAGAGAGAGAGCAAAGCCAGCAACAACATCCTGAACAAGGAGAAAGCTCAAGATGCGTGCAACGGAAGAAGAAATTCTTTCAACCTCGTCGTAGACCACCCCAACCAAGACCACAAGAAAATGTCCAACGAAGACCACCACCACCACCACAAGCTAGAGCACCACAACGAAGAAGAAGATATACGAAGGCATTTGCAGAGATAAGGCACTATCAAAAGACAGCTGAGCTTCTCATACCTAGAAGACCCTTTGCAAGGGTGGTCAAAGAAGAGTTACAAAGGTATTGTGCAGGGTTAAGGATCCAAGCTCTAGCTTTAGAAGCTTTACAAGAGGCAGCTGAAGCATTTTTGATATCAATGCTAGAGGATTCCAACCTGTGCGCCATCCATGCTAAGCGAGTCACTATACAACCGAAGGACATACAATTAGCTAGGAGAATTAGGGGTGATCGTAGCTAAGTTTTGTAACTGATCTCTATGGACAAGAGATTTTTTGTAAATATTGCCATTTTCAATGAAACATTAGCACTTTTCCTCTATTCCATTTATAATCTCATTATTTAGAATGAAACATGAGCAGTCATTTTACATTTCCATGTGTTTTCTTGTGATAATCTCTCATATATGAATGATTGTTTTCTTATCTTGTCATTTTGATCTAGTGATAATATCCCTCTACTGAAATTTCTTTTTTATTTAAGGTCATGTAGGTCTTGTAGGGCATTAGGAGGCCAAATAAGGCCCTGCCACAGAAACGCGGGAGAAGGCCCTGCAAAACGTTTGCAGGGCCTTCTCCCGCGTTTCTGTGGCAGGGCCTTATTTGGCCTCCTAATGCCCTACAAAACCTTTGAAAGTGCATCAGAGGGATCATGACTAGTAAAGCTAGTTCAGGGGTAAGGTAACTATCTTGAGCAACTATCTTGGTCTTTTGAGCAACTATCTTGGCATCCCATCAAGAGTCCAAAAGAATGAAACTAAAGGTCCTGACATGCCCAAGGTTACCTTACATGAGACTCAACCTTCACTAGATGGATATTTTCAAGATGGTTACCTTACCCCTGAACTAGCTTTACTAGTCATGATCCCTCTGATGCACTTTCAAAGGTTTTGTAGGGCATTAGGAGACCAAATAAGGCCCTGCCACAGAAACGCGGGAGAAGGCCCTGCAAACGTTTTGCAGGGCCTTCTCCCGCGTTTCTGTGGCAGGGCCTTATTTGGCCTCCTAATGCCCTACAAGACCTTTGAAAGTGCATCAGAGGGATCATGACTAGTAAAGCTAGTTCAGGGGTAAGGTAACCATCAGGGGATCATGACCTACAGGGATATTATCAAGAGTCCAAAAGAATGAAACTAAAGGTCCTCCCAATGCCCTACATGACATCAATACATCACATGCAGGTGCAAAAGAATTTTAGATAATATACTGAAAAAGAAATACTTGAGACAATTGTAAATAAAGCAAAGTGAAAATTTGATATTAATTCAATTGTTTACATCAATTGGCTTTGAGTTTCTCAATGACTCTCTTTCGACGCTCCAAAGCCATGGGTAGGGTGTAAGTCAAAATTGAGTTTGCTATTTGATCAACACTTCTAACACCTAGACCTAGAGATATACCTATTTGGCCTAAGACCCTCATGGAAGTTGGAACCTAAGGTTGTAGTTACAAGGGATTTCTTAACTAAAAAGATACAATTACTCCCCTGTGTAATGGTTGATAAACAAAGCAATTTACTTAAGGCCTTTAGACACCATGTCATGAAGTGGCCCTGAGGACTGAACTCTTTATGGATAATTACAAAATGGTCTTTGGGAAGTTTCCCAATGTAGTTTGCAAGGGATGAGCCACCTCCACGAGCCACTCGATCACCTCCGCTCCTTGCTGCAAACTTGTCGACTTCAATCACCTCCTGCACAAAGTTTTATGATTAGTAGCTGCATGTGTTTGTAAGAATGAATGACATGAATTGAAGATACTTACATCTTGAACTCTATCTTCTTCTTCTCCTCTCTCTTGAAGTTGTAAATTAATGCTGGAGTGGGACATCCCACTCTGCTCGATTACTGGTGAGGAGGGAATTTTTTATTCCAATATCCTTTCTTGTGCATTATTAAATTGTTCTTCTGTGATATGTTCATGTTCACTTGTGAGTATGTCATTGCAAACCAATTTTATTGTGTCGGCCACTGAGTCACCAAATGGCAAACACTTTTTCTCCAACAACTCAGAGGTACTATCCAAAGGACACTCTGACAAAGTACAAAACAAACTTAGGCATTCATCAAGCCGTAGCCCAAATGCCTTCTCTACATCATGTAAAAACAAATATTCTTGTCCCTCGACAAGAACCACTGAAAAAGTTTCAATCTCCACCTCTGGAATAGTTGCTTCTGGCTCCGAAGAGGTGGATGGCTTAGGCACTTCTTTCAACTTATCATCCACACCAAGAGGATAAGTTTTCTCAATAGCTTCTCTCTCTAATAGGAGATTCAAGGGTTCTTGAGGTGGTTCCTTTTTATCCTCGACAAAACCACCTGTAAGAAGATGAGGGATCTCATGAGGAATTGGTTCTGGTTCCTCATTCACAAAGAAAATTGTGGCAGCAATGAATGAAAGATATTTTGGACCCATCTTGCGTTTCCTATTCAATTTCCTTATAAGTGGCACAGTTTCATCAAGAAGGTGCCCTGCTTCCTCTGCAATTGCCTGGAACCGTTTCAATCGTTTTGCAAAAGCCTCATCACCTTTGTGAATGTAGGTGAGAAGGTCACATGGAACCCAAGTTCCATCATATGGTGGTATTTCAATGGAGAAACGCAATATATGAACTTGCATATATTGAAGTAGCTCCTCCAAAGCATCGGCATTCATTTGCACGGTTCCATGGAGGTCAGGAACCTTGGAGAGAAGACCATATAGGTCATGTTGACCTTTGTAATCTGAATCCTCCAAAAATTCTAGAAACTTGTGGCGTGCACTCTTAGTAGGTACAGAGGTGGAAGCTATAGCTTGCAAATGCAGACTGTTCTAACACTCAATGTGGTTGCAAAAGTGAGAAATGAGGAGAGAGGACTCCTATTTATAACTTTTCTAGAATTTTTAAGTGATGGGTCCCACTTTTTCATAGAAGTGACTTTTCCTTAAATTAAAACATAAGAGTCTTGAAAAGGAAAACTTTGACATTCGAGATCACATCAAAGGAAATAAACAATAAGAATGCTCTTTCAAGAAAAACCTTGAGAATTTACAGATACAACTAGAATGTGGCCAAAATATCCTTGAAGCAAATGTGAAAAATTTTTCATTGCAAAAATAGGTTTGTTTACAGGTTTCACAGTATCTTTACAAAAAAGAGTTATGACAATGAAATGTCAGTTCCATCCATGCTCCAATCTGCAAGAACCTTGATTTTGTCTTCCAATCTCTTTCCAATCTGTGGACAATTCATAAAAGAGTAAAACATTTTCAAATCATGAACAATAGTGATAGAATAATATATATATATATATATATATATATATATATATATATATATATATATATATATATATATATATATGGAATACAACTCTTACCTTGTTCCCTCGTATTCGAAATTTGAAATCATGAAGATCATCATATCCCATGATAAGTAAGTGCTCTCTCAAGTTGGCCAAGTTCCAATGTTGATTAACTAAAACCACCTCCATATCATTGTTTGGTAACTTCACATTAATTTCAAATGAAGCTAAAGATCCCTCCGAGCTTTGCAAAGGTATCCACTCTCCTAGTTTACACATCCAACGATCATAATAAAATCTGATGTACAATGAGGTGCGATGTTTTAAATAGCGAAACCCTATACCTGTGTCACCAATTCTACAACGATATCTATCCCCTTTTGACAATCCTTCTACATAACCCCAGTTTTCCCCTAACAATCCTTCTACTGCTTCGTATGTAATATCTTTACATAGGAACATTGTAGGAGTTTCTACAAAAGGAATGCCTTGAAATATGAAAACAAAGCAATGGATTGGTAGAGTCCAATGAAGACCTATTGATCTAGATACGCGTGTGAATTTCAAAGAGTTATGTATGTCCATCACCATCTTACGCTTGAAAGATGATATGGACCAAAAATCAGGTTTTGGCCACTCTAAACTAAGAAGAGAGTCAACTTTGATAATCTCCAACCTTCCATATTCACCATCTGTGGAAGGAACAATGTACTCGTGAGTGTAAAAGAAGATCCTTTCACGAATAAGTTTAGCAGGAGGTACATCTGAAAACACTAATGCCCCAATGTCTGCATGTAATGCTTTGAAAGTTCCTGTGAGACTATGAAGTGGTTGCTCTTCCACTAAACTAGAAGGAAATATGACTGTAGCAATGAAAAACATATGAGATGAGTAATTAAGACATTTAACACCATGAAGCATTGAGAAAATAGAAATACTCACAATGGATTGGATATCTAATTCTATTGGAGTTTTCTAACTTCATGGTTGAAACTGTGAAGACATGTTGTACAATAGCAACCATCCCACCATGTGTTTGCTGCTTGAAGCCTAAGAGCTTACCTTTCCAATGAAGATCCAAATTTCCACGATCTCGAACACGATGAGGACCAAGTCCAGATGGCTGCATGTACACCCATGCACCTTTGCAAAACTCTTGTGGTAGCCAACTTCCTTCCATTGTTTTGATGTTGTGGCACGTCATTGTGTGAACTTCGTCCTTTGGTCTCCTACGAGCTCTGGAGCTTTCCATGGGAGTAAGAGTTGTTGTCATTGCTGCAGAAGTTGGGAGAATGGTAGGAGGAGAAACAATGCTTGTGTTGTATGGTATGGAGGGAATAGAGGTGAAAAATATGACTTTTTGGGTTTTGGGTATGAAAATGGGAGTTTGAAGAGGGAAAATAGAGTTTTTTGAGTCATTTTGAAAAAAGTCACTTTTTTAGTCCACAAATATGCACGGATTTTGAATTAGAAGTCAAAAATAGCACTTTTGACCCTGAAAAGTGATATGGAGGTCATTTAATGGTATTATGATGAGTTTTACAACTTTTAAAAAATTTTGAATTTTTGGGCCCAGCCTGATTACGAGATTTCTTCTCTCTCTAGAAGACAACCCTGAACATAGAGGAATCTTGTCCCCTCTTCCCCCTTCAGCCTAGTATTTTATAGGGTATAGACTGTGGCCACCACCCTCTTCTGATTGGTCCATCACTAATCACTCTTTGAGCTAAAAGGCCCATCCAGGGTTCACCTTTTTTCCTAATGGCCTTACTCTCTGATTTGGAAGAACCCAAAGGCAAGCACCAAGTGCAGACAGGTGATGACACTAAGCATTCAGTGGTTAAAGTAGGCAATGTCAAAACAAGTGATGGTAATCAAAATTTACTAAGCAGAGTATTGTATGTTCCAACAATCACCAAGAATCTGATGAGTGTAGGTCAGATTGTTGAAAAAGGTCTACAGGTCAGGTTCACTCAACATGGTGCATATGTGGAGGATCCAAGACATGGATTCAGAAGGATAGCCAAGGGAGAGAAATCAGGTAGACTATTTACCTTTGAACTTGAGGATACTAAGAATATTGCCTTGTACAACTATAAGGACCAAACCCTATCAGAATTAGAGATGTGGCACAAGAGATTAGGTCACATTGGAGAGAGGACCATAAAACAAATGAGCAGGGATCAATGTGTGCTTGGGATACCTAATGTATCCAAGCAACACATGATATACAAGTGTGGGGCTTGTCAGTTTGGTAAGTCACACAGATTGCCATACACCAAGAAAGGATTTATGCATGAAGATTACTTGGAATTGGTGCATACAGATGTTTGGGGACCAAGCAAGGAGCCATCCATATCTGGATCAAGGTACTATGTGTCCTTTATTGATGACTATAGCAGATGGACTGTTTTGTACTTCATGAAACATAAAGATGAAGTATTTAATTGTTTCAAAAGGTATCTTGCATTAGTTGAGAATCAAACAGGTAGACATTTGAAGAGGCTAAGGTCTGATGGTGGTGGAGAATACTTCTCCAATGACTTTGAAGAATTCTTGCAGGAAAGAGGCATCAAGAGGGAGATTACCACAAGGTACTCACCTGAACAAAATGGGGTAGCTGAAAGAAGGAATAGACTCATTGTGGAGACAGCTAGGTCTATGCTTAATGAGAAAAAACTACCAAATTATCTTTGGGCAGAGAGTGTATCTACTGCCACATACTTAATTAACAGGTTGCCATCAAAGACACTTGATGGAATGACACCCTATGAGGCTTGGCATGGTAAGAGACCATCTCTGGATCATTGCAAGATCTTTGGGTGTGTTGCATATGTGCATATTCCCTCACAGGTAAGGGGAAAGCTAGACCCTAAGGCTGAAAAGTGCATCTTTATTGGTTATGATTTGAATCAGAAAGGATACAGGTTCTATAACCCCTCAAACAAAGGCTTCAAGGTAAGCAGAGATGTCATCTTTGATGAAAATGATTCATGGTATGAAAATGAGTGCAGGAAAGTTAACCTACCTTATGATATGGAAGAAGACTTTCCAAAGCTTGTCAGGCAAGAACCAACTCAGAAGGAGGACACAAGCTCAGATGATGAAGACACCATCAACATTGAAGAGTTCAAGGCTTGGAAATCCAAAGGGAAGATGAAGACGAAGCAACTTGAAGACAATCCAGAATCCTCAACTCAAGCTATGAGGAGATCTCAAAGAGAAAAGAAGAAACCAATTAGGTATGGATATGATACTTCACTTGTAACCAAGCACTCTGTATATCTTGCAAAGGATATCTTGAATGAAGAACCAGGTACATTTGAGGAAGCTATTACTAAACCAGAATGGAAGGAAGCAATGGATGAAGAAATGGAGGCTCTCAAGGAGAGTGATACTTGGGACTTGGTACCCAAGAAGGACTCCATGAAAGTTATAGGATCTAGATGGATCTACAAACTCAAGAGGAACTCAGATGGCACAATAAACAGGTATAAAGCTAGGTTGGTAGCCAAGGGTTTTGCACAAACCCAAGGCATTGATTATGAGGAGACATTTTCTCCTGTGGCCAAGATGCCAACTATCAGAATCATGGTGAGTGTAGCTGCATCCAAGAATTGGAACATGTACCAATTGGATGTGAAGAATGCATTCTTGAATGGATGGATATCTGAAGAGGTCTACATGTCACAACCACCTGGCTATGAGGATCCCAATAAGGTAAATCATGTTTGTAAATTGAAGAAGGCTCTGTATGGATTGAAGCAGGCACCTAGAGCATGGAATTACAGATTGACAACCTATCTCTTGGATCAAGGATTTGTGATGAGTAAAGCAGATACTTCATTGTTTATAAAGAAGAACAATTCAGAGGTAATATACTTGTGTGTCTATGTTGATGACATCATTATTACAGGAAATGATGTTCAAGGAATTAGGCACATCAAAAGTCAAATAATGAAGGAATTCAAGATCAATGATCTTGGATTGTTGAAGTACTTTCTAGGACTTGAATTGGTATACACAAATTCAGGTATATTCATTACTCAGAAGAAGTACATTCAGGACATGGTTAAGAAGTTTAATTTGCAGGAAGCTAAGATCTCAAATATTCCTATGGAGGTCAACCACAAACTCAGTGCACATGAAGGAGAAGAGCTTAAGGATATTACAGGTTACCAAAGTTTGGTAGGTAGTCTTAATTATGCTACCTTAACCAGGATTGACATATCATATGGTGTTAGTGTACTTAGCCAATTTATGCATAAGCCAAGAGTACCACATTTGGAGGCAGCTAAGAAGATAGTAAAATATCTAAAGGGAACACAAAACCATGGATTGTATTTTCCATATTCATCAGACATTGATATCAAAGTATACTCAGATGCAGATTGGGCAGGTTGCAAGGATGACAGGAGGAGTACATCTGGTTACATATGCTTTGCAGGTGATAAACCAATTTCTTGGTCATCCAAGAAACAACCCACAGTGGCTCTATCATCTACTGAGGCAGAATACAGAGGGCTAGCCAATGCCACTCAAGAAGCCATATGGTTGAAGCTACTATATTCAGAGTTGGGCCTATACACAAGGCCACCTATCATATTTGGTGATAACACAAGTTCACTTCACCTAGCAGCTAATCCTGTGTATCATGCTAGGACAAAACACATAGAGGTTCATTACCACTATGTGAGGGAGAAATTGCTTAGCAAAGAAATTCAATTATCATATGTGTCTACTAATATACAATGTGCAGATTTGCTTACAAAAGCTTTGGATGGGAGCAAGCTATGCAGGTTTAAATCCATGATTGGATTACAGGATATCATTGAAGATTAAAGATGAAGACTCAAGAAGCCTCCAAAATAGCTCAAGACAACTTTGGTGATTTGACCCACTCGACCAAGGAAGGGGAAGGCAAGGGTCTCCCCAATCCACAAGCTGATGCTGATGGCTTTACTGACGTCAGAAGAAGAAGGAAAAGAAGTCCGAGGGCCAACGGTGAGAGAAACAACTTGCTAATTACCCCCTACAGCAACTTGTATTGCAATCTAGGTAAGGAGATCAACGAGCTTGACTACCCAGGTGGGAAGCCACCTGAGGTAGACACTTACGACGAAGCCCTAGAGATCCCTGACAACAAAGAAACCCCCCAGGAGGGTTACACTACAAGCAAAGAAGATGGTTTCACCACTAGTAATGAAGATAACATGGATAGTGAAAGTTCCATCATTGGATCGACGATCCCGGAAACGGTGCCGAGCACGGGGCCCAATTCTCCCCAACAAGGAGCATCCCACAAAGGAAAACAGCCTATGGAGTTACCATGGAAAAGCCCTCACAAGAACCGATTTCTAAGTCGGGATCAAATCCCAGCAAAAAAGAAAGATGAAGCCAAGAGAAGAAAGGACAAGGCTCCCTCCCGCAAAGAGGGATCAACACAAAAATGATTGTTATCTCGCTGAATGCTAGAGGGCTAACCGACCCCTCAAGGGCGACCACCATTGGTCAATGGCTCCGCGACATTAGCTTAAACCCAGACATTATATGTATTCAAGAGATTAAAATTGACGGAGAAGACCTCCAGAAACGGCTCAGACAGGTCTCCTCGGCCCATGTGTGGATCCCAACGAAGCACCAGCGGGGGTCCGGAGGAACGGTTATCGGGATTAAGCAACGCTGGATCGAAAAGCTTGAGAACTCCATTGAAGATGTAAGCCACCGTTGGATTGCGGTTTCTTTTGGTGCTCCCCTTTGTGTTACTATGGTTTCTCTGTACGCCCCTAACGGGGATTTGGAGAGACTGAACACTTGGGCTTCATTAGACTCGCTCCCCCACAACGTGCTTATATGCGGAGACTTCAACATGGTGGAGGACCCTATGGACAGATGGATGGGCAAGGGTAGGGTCATCGACAGTCGGGAGAAAGAAACGTGGGACATGACCAAACTCCACTTGGATCTGGTTGAATTCAAAGACTCGAATGGCTTTTCTTGGTCAAATCTCCAAGAGGGTGAGAATCTGAGGAAAGCTAGGCTCGATAGATGCTACATCTCTCAGAGCTTTACTCATCAGTGGGGCCACCCTACCATCACGCAACGCACTGACCTCACCATCTCTGATCACTACCTGATAGTTATCACTTTTCAACCTTCCAACAAGATCCGCAAGGCTCCGTGGTTCCATGCCAACGCTACCACCTTCTCTCTCCCCTCCGTCCATCAAGAGATTGCCAATGTGTGGACGGTGGCGTTCGCCTCGGGCTTGGCCCCAGCCAAGTGCTGGAGAAGTGCGGTCGACAGGTCTCGTAAGATCATGATCAGAACTAAGAAGATGCTCGAGACTGTGCGGCGGGCTCGTAGGGAAGCTCTTTACCACAGACTCTGGCGGCTCGAGGAGGAAGTGAACAAAGGAAAACACCAAGCACAGAAAGGTCTCCGAAAAATCAGAGCAGTGTTGAGATTTGAGGAAGAAATACAAAGGAAAAACTTGCAAATCTTCTTCAAGGAGTGGTGGGCCGGCAAAGCCGACAAACCCACCAAAGAGATGTGCCGCATCCTTAAAAGGAAACTCAACAGAGAGGCGATCCCTCTACTACTAGACCCACATGGCAATGTATGCAATTCGGAAGAAGATAACCTTGGCATCATCGAAGGGCACTTCACGAGACTCCTAGGAACCTCGAACCCCCTCTCCCACCATAGAAGGGACTGCATGGCTGCCATTTCTAGGGTTTCCCCCCGGAGAATACCACCCAACCTCCTCCCCCTGCTTCATGCCTCTATCTCTGAATCAGAAATCATTGAGGTCATTGATGCCCTCCCCCTCGGTAAAAGCCCGGGACCCGACGGACTCACTAACGAATTCTTTAAATCCTTCAAGCTGGTGGTTGCCACCCCTCTTCGGATGGTTTGGCAAGAAGCGCTAAAGTTTGGTGCTCTTCCTTCTTGTCTAAATAATGGAATTATCAAGCTGATACACAAGAAGGGGGAAAAGAACAGAATCGAGAACTGGCGACCTATTACGATGCTCCAAACAGGATACAAGATCATCGCCAAAGTCATTGCCAACAGACTCTCGTGCCACCTGAGATCTTGGCTTAGTGAGGACCAAAAAGGCTTCATCAAAGGCAGGTCTATCCTGGAAACCATTATGGATATTTGGGAAGGTATTCAATTTGCAAATGAGTCTAAACAAGATGTGGTTTTCCTTAAGATCGATTTTGACAAAGCCTACGACAGACTGGAATGGGACTATCTTCTGCAGTCGCTTCAAGATCTCGGATGTAGTCAGAAATTCACCAAGATGATCGCGACCCTTCTTGGAAACGCAACGACCCAAATTAACGTGAACGGCAAACTTTCGAAGGCGATCCATCTTAGAAGATCTATTAGACAAGGATGCCCTCTGGCCCCCCTTCTTTTTGCCATCGCCACTGAGGGGCTGAGCAGACTGGTCGCGCATCATGTGGAGACTGGCAATATTAAAGGCCTCCGGCTGCCCCACGACCACAGTCAAATCATCATGAGACTATTTGCCGATGATATGAACGCGTTCGTTCACAATGATAATACCAGCCTGGAGACTTTCTGGAGGTGTCTTGCTACCTTTTGTGAGGCCTCTGGATCCAAAATCAACCACTCTAAGACCGCCTTTAGGGCCATTGTGGGACATCATCCTGGCCTTCTCACTGATCAGGGCTGCCAAATCATTCCGCAGGGCCAAATCTTTCGTCTTCTGGGAATTCCATTGGGGTTTGGCGTCTCTATGGAGCAGCGTTGGAACTGGGTGTTGGCCAAGCTCGAAAACAAGCTTAACTATTGGAAAGGTATGCAAATCAATCTTGCTGGGCGGGCGATGGTTATCAACACGTTCCTCCTCTCTTCTACCATTTATTTCCTTTCTTGCTGGAGACCGAACGAGCAAGACATGTCCAAAATGAGTAGTATCTGTAGAAACTTTCTTTGGACGGGCGATCACAACAGAAGGGGGGTGCCTAAAATCAAATGGGACATCTGCACTAGCCCTAGAGACTGCGGGGGGCTTGGTATCCTGGACATTGGGTGTATGGCTAACAAACTGGCTGCCAAATGGATGATTAAGGCTTGGTGCAACAGGGAGGCCTCGTGGGCCAAGCTGATCTTCAGAAACAAAAATGAGTTGGCTCTCATGGGGTTCCCAAACTGGAAGAATCTCGACATCATGACCCTGCTATTCTCCCCGATCCCTGTCTTCCCGAAAGGCTCCAATCTCGTGTGCTCCCTTTGGAAGGGATGGAATAAAGTCAAAAGCTTCACAAGAATTAGTGAGGACTGGAAGTGGGCGGCCGGAATCAGACAAAACGACTCTATCTGGTTCCCGATACATGGCATCCAGAGTGTGGAGGCGTGGAACATTCGAAATGCCAAGAGATTATGGAACAAAGGATTCAAAAAATGGAAACACCTCTGGAAACATGACACCAACGGCTGGATCAATTTTGAGGATATTGATCCTTGCAAAAACATCTCCTACGAAGAATGGAACACTTTGCAAAGCAGATGCCTCGCATGGGATCGTCACAAGATTCGCCTTCTCATGGGACACGATGCTCCGAACTCGCTTGGTCTCAAATGGCACAATGGAAATAACCTACTCAAAATCCCGAACATCAAAGAAACGACTGACCACCAGATCAGTCTCAACAAGAAGTGGTGCCTGTCTTGGACGCGGCTTCGATGGGACATGAAATTCATGGGTATCTGGCACTCTCTGATCGAAATTAAGAAGTCTGTCCTCCTTTGGCAAATTCTGCATCGTGGAATTTGGACCAACCATAAGGCTAGCAAACTTTGTGGGGTCCCTCCTTGGTGCAAACGCTGTCACCGGGCTATTGAAGATGTCCCACACATCTTCCTTACCTGCCCCAGCTCCTACAGAATCTGGCAGACGGTTGGAAAGAAAATCAGACTTCAAAAACAGCTTAGTTGGAAACAAGTCCTTTTGGGAGAAGCGATCGGCTGCTCCGCGACACTCTGGAACGCCATCAGAGGGGAAGTCTTGTGGAAAATCTGGCGGGAGAGGTGCGCTCTCAACTTCGGCGATACCCCCAGGGAATGGTCGATTGAGAAATCACTATTCCTCCTTGGCAAAAGGATTGTTAACAGTAAGAAATCCCCCCCCTTCAGGCACCATCAAGTCCTCATTTTGATCAACAACAAGCTCAAACCCAAGTGGGCCCCGCATGAGGGCGATGAGAGGGTGATCAACCTTCCATGTAATGCAACCTAGAACTCATACAAGTTTCCCCTGCTTTGTGGGATTTGGGGGGTCCCGTGGGCGCTAGTCCCCTTCTATTGTACCTTTGTTTCTTAATTTAATTCAAGTCCGGGAGAGTAGGCTATTGCCGAACTTCCTTTATATATATAAAAAAAAAAAGTGTTTGGCTTGAGGGGGAGCTGTTGGTGCAAACAAGCCTTAACACTTGGCTTGGTCTTGTACCTTGAAGAACAATGGATATCAACCCTTGAAGATTTTACAAGAGCTTGGAGTAATTCATGAAGACTTCATTTGAAGGAATACCATAGGAACACATGCCTATGCTTAGTTACTCTTTACTCCAATGTAAAAGTCAAGGTGACTTAACTCACCTCTTGTAATCTCACCCACCTTCAAAAGTCGTGGAATTTGAAAGGTATGAATGGAGAGAATATCTCCATGTGATTAGTTGAGAGATTTGAGGGAGCCTACATTTTGAATTTGAAATTCAAACTCTCTTAAAACTCCTATAAAAAACAATGTAAGAGTCGCGGGGATGAGACACTCTTTCCGAGGCTAATCCAAGCAAATCATAGAGTGTGTGAGAGCTACTACTTAGCCTACACCTCAGAGTACCATTGGGCATCACTCTACATGCCAATGGGAATGTACATTTGATAGATTCAATACATATACTCATAGTCATTATCTCTGTGTTTTCTCTGTGTGTTCATCTTCAAGTCTGTCAACTTCAACAGGACATATCTCAAGATCTACTGAACCAAATTGGATGATTCAAAGCTCATTGGAACCAGCTCAAAGCATTCTACAACACTACAAAATTTCAAGTCATTCTATTCAG
>CM035423.1:96278738-96281712 GCA_020310875.1 Ceratopteris richardii
CCTACTGTGTGATGAATTCAAAAGTTTAAGTTTTCTGAGCAATTCGATGCCTGGCATCGAATCTTGGCTGATAAGTCATTTTTTCATTCTCTGTGTGTTAACTATTGTTGAATCTTCTAAAAATATGAAGTTTGTGGAGCAACTCGATACCTGGCATCGAGTTCCAACATAAAATGGATGCCCGACATCGACTTCTATCATATAAGTCATCTTCTTCATGTGTGTGTAAAATAGAGTGTTTCTGGTGCAGAGAAATAGCCAAAAAAAGCCCAAAGTCGATGCCTGGCATCGACTTGGACTGAAATTCGATGCTAGGCATCGAATTTTTTATTTTTGGACATCAGGAATACTAAAACAGGCAAGATTTCTAGTTTTGGAAGGTCATAGAGGGTCATCTTGTGAGGGCCATAACTTGAGTTCTAGAGCTTCATTTGATGCATATGATAGCTTGTTGGAAAGCTCTACTCTTCTAATTTTAGGCTATAAAGTTTCATGGAGAAAGCATACTTGAGCTAGGAGAAATTAGTAAAATACTGAAGGTATGTCATTTCGGTGACTAGGAATTTCTGTAGAAGCAAAGTTCTCACTTTAAGCTATCATTTCTCAAAGTTTGGAGTGGCAATGAGTTAATGGTGACCATAGAGGTGTTCTAGTGTCACATTAATTCATTTCTTGTGGTGTTTTATACATCAACAAGTGGTATCAGAGCAGAAAGATTCTCGAGAGCAGAAGACGACAAAGGTACGAGAAGTTTTGTAAAGTTTTCCATTAAAGTTTGAAAGGTGAAGCATTTGAAGACACAAGGCATCAAAAGATTACTTTCGAAGTATCCTCATACGCAAAGAACTTCAAAAGGTATTATCCTTTATCCTTTAAGCTCACAGGTTGCAGCAGAAGGAAAGAACTATGGCAGATCATATCTCCATTGACAAACTGGACAGAGATAATTACCCCGCATGGGTAATGAGAATGGAAGCCTTACTTATGAGTAAGGATCTCATGGTATATGTAACAGGTGAAGAAGAGAAGCCAGTATTTGAAGATGAAAGCCGACCAAAGAAAGAAGAACTTGATGCTTTAAAGCATTGGCAGAAGAAGGATGCAAGTGCAAAAGCCTACATCTACAATACAATCTCAGATCATTTGCTACCACACATCAGAGGATTGGAATCATCAGAAGATATATGGAATGCATTGGAATATCATTTCCAAAGCACTAATAAAGCACGGAAAGCAAGTCTATGGTCAGAGTTTACACCATTCAAGAAGAAGCCAAGTCAAACCATTAGTGATTATGTCACTAAGATGAAGGATCTAGCAGATAGTCTTGGATCCATAGATGAAGATGTTGAAGATCACAGATTGATTGCTCAACTACTTGCAGGCTTGAGAGGGGATGAAAGCTGGAAACCTTTTGTCTTATCAACAGAACTTTCATTAAATCATTATGTTCCAGATTTGAACCAGTTGCTTGGTTTGATGCTCACATATGAGCAAGACTTGAAGGGAGATGGAGATAAAGGTCAAAGTTCTGCAATGTACATGAAGAATAAGAAGAAAGGAGATAAAGGTAAAGCAAAGGATGAAGAGGAGTCTAATTCTCAAGCTTATTATGCAAGAGGTAAAGGCACTGGCAGAGGAAGAGCAAGAGGTTTTGGAAGAGGAAGAGGTAATCAAAATAACAACAAAAAGGCTTGCTGGATCTGTGGATTGAGTAATCATTTGGCTCATGACTGTTGGCACAACCAACAAGGATCAAATCAGAATCAAAACAACAATAGCAGAGGTCGAGGTGGAAGATATCAAAGTAATTTTCAAAGAGGTAGACAAAGTCAAAGAGGAGGCTATGGTAGAGGTGGAGGAAGAAGTTGGGGACAGAATCAATCCTACAACACCACCTACTACAACTATGCAAATGACACACAGAATGAAAGTCATACATCATTGATGATGAATTCAATCAGCACATCAGACAAAGAAGATCTAAAGGTATTTTACATTGACTCTGGATGTTCTAATCATTTGTCAGGAAACATAGAATTGATGTCAGATTTGGAAAAAGGCATTTCTAGTCACACAGTTCAAACTGGTGATAATACAAGACATAGTGTACATTCAATTGGAAAAGTGAAATGCAAGAGTGGAGCAGATTTGCTAACCAATGTTTTGTATGTTCCTACAATACCTAAAAACTTGATTAGTGTGGGACAGATAGTTGAAAAAGGTTTTCAAGTCAGGTTTACAAATGAAGGAGTATTTGTGGAAGATCCAGAGAATGGATATAATCAGATTGTCTCTGGTAAGAAAGAAGGTAGACTCTTTACTTTAAGAGTGCAAGGGAACATTGGTCAAGCTTTGCTCACACATGGTGAAGGAGTGATTACAGAACTTGATCTCTGGCATAAGAGATTAGGTCATTTCAATGAAAGAGGAATTAAAGCTATGGTTGCTAATCAGTATGTACTAGGATTACCAAT
The DNA here is from genome assembly GCA_020310875.1 of Ceratopteris richardii. Classification (NCBI taxonomy): domain Eukaryota; kingdom Viridiplantae; phylum Streptophyta; class Polypodiopsida; order Polypodiales; family Pteridaceae; genus Ceratopteris; species Ceratopteris richardii. Next base: position 96,281,216 of record CM035423.1, read on the forward strand.
GTGCAAAGTCAACATATGGTTTATAAATGTGAAGCATGTCAAATGGGTAAAGCACACAGGTTACCATTTCAGAAGAAAGGATTCAAACATGATGGAATACTTGAGCTCATTCATACAGATGTATGGGGACCAACAAAAGAAGGATCTATCAGTGGCTCAAGGTATTATGTTCTTTTCATTGATGATGCTACAAGATGGATAACATTATATGTTTTGAAGGAGAGATCAGAAGTGTTTGGAGCTTTCAAGCATTTTCATGCATATGCAGAGAGAGTCACAGGTCAAAAGCTTAAGAGACTGAGGTCTGATGGAGGGGGAGAATACTTCTCCCAAGAGTTCAATGATTATCTTTGGAATGCAGGTATTAAGAGAGAAATAACCTGTAGGTATACACCACAACAAAATGGTGTAGCAGAAAGAAGGAACAGGACTTTGGTTGAGTTTGCTAGAGCTATGCTAAAGGAGAAGAATTATCCAAATTATCTTTGGGATGAGGC
>CM035423.1:96314212-96344212 GCA_020310875.1 Ceratopteris richardii
TGCCTCTTGGAAGTTGACAGAGTTGAAGGTAGTCACTCAGAGAAACCAGAGATTATGAATGTAATGCTATGTATTAACTCTATTGATTGTACATTCCCATTGGCATAGAATATGATGCTCAATGGTACTCAGATGTGTAGGCTATAGTGTAGCACTCACACATTCAAAGATTTACTCAGAAATGCCTCGGGAAGAGTGTTGTAGATCCGCGACTTTTTCCTTCACATATATATGGTTTGAGTGAGGATTTGAATTTGAACTCTAATTCAAATCTCCTAGAATCTTGTACCTAAAAGTGAATGAGATATTCTCTCAATCATTCACCCACTCAATCAATCAAATTTTCCACGACTTAATCAAGTAGGTATGATTACATGTACATGCCAAGTCACAATGACTTTTACAATGAGTAAAAAGTTAGAACATATAAGCATGAGTTCCTATGGCTCATTCTTCAAGTGATATCTTCATGAATTAACTCAAACTAAGCTTCCAAGGTCCAAGCTTTATGTTGAGTCTTCAAGGTACAAATCAAAGCCAAGTGTGAAGGCTTGATTTACACCAACAGCTCCCCCTCAAGCCAAACACTTTGGCTCAAGTCTTCATCTCTAGTCTTCAATTACTTCCTGGAATCCAATCATGGATTTAAATCTGCATAGCTTGCTTCCATCCAGAGCTTTAGTAAGCAAATCTGCACATTGCATATTAGTAGACACATATGACAATTGAATATCTTTGCTAAGTAATTTCTCCCTCACATAGTGGTAATGAACCTCTATGTGTTTTGTCCTAGCATGATAAATTGGATTAGCTGCAAGGTGAAGAGAACTTGTGTTATCACCAAAGATGATTGGTGGCCTTGTGTATAGGCCCAATTCTGAATATAATAGCTTCAACCAGATGGCTTCTTGAGTGGCATTTGCTAGCCCTCTATACTCTGCCTCAGTAGATGACAAAGCTACTGTAGGTTGTTTCTTGGATGACCAAGAAATTGGTTTATCACCTGCAAAACATATGTAACCAGATGTGCTTCTCTTGTCATCCTTGCAACCTGCCCAATCTGCATCTGAATATACCTTAATATCAATGTCTGATGAATATGGAAAGTACAAACCATGATGTTGTGTTCCCTTTAGATACTTTACTATCTTCTTTGCTGCCTCTAAATGAGGTACTCTTGGTTTGTGCATAAATTGGCTAAGTACACTAACACCATAAGATATATCAATCCTGGTTAAGGTAGCATAATTTAGACTACCTACCAAACTTTGGTAACCTGTAATATCTTGGAGTTCTTCTCCTTCATGAGCACTGAGTTTATGGTTGACCTCCATAGGAGTGCTTGAGACTTTAGCTTACTGCAAATTAAACTTCTTGACCATATCCTGAATGTACTTCTTCTGAGTAATAAAGATACCTGAATCTGTGTAGACCAATTCAATTCCTAGGAAGTACTTCAATAATCCAAGATCATTAATCTTGAATTCCTTCATAATCTTTCCTTTGATATGTCTAATTCCCTGAACATCATTTCCTGTAATAATGATGTCATCAACATAGACACACAAGTATATTACCTCTGAATTGTTCCTTTTGATAAACAATGAAGTATCTGCTTTGCTCATTATGAATCCTTGGTCTAGAAGGTAGGTTGTCAACCTGTAATTCCATGCTCTAGGTGCCTGCTTCAATCCATACAGAGCCTTCTTCAATTTACAAACATGATTTACCTTCTTGGGATCTTCATAGCCAGGTGGTTGTGACATGTAGACTTCTTCAGATATCCATCCATTCAAGAATGCATTCTTCACATCCAATTGGTTCATGTTCCAATTCTTGGATGCAGCTACACTCACCATAACTCTGATAGTTGGCATCTTGGCCACAGGAGAAAATGTCTCCTCATAATCAATGCCTTGGGTTTGTGCAAAACCCTTGGCTACCAACCTAGCTTTATACCTGTTTATTGTACCATCTGAATTCCTCTTGAGTTTGTAGATCCATCTGGATCCTATCACCTTCATAGATTCTTTCTTGGGTACCAAGACCCAAGTATCACTTTCCTTGAGAGCTTCCATTTCTTCATCCATTGCTTCCTTCCATTCTGGTTTAGTAATTGCTTCTTCAAATGTACCTGGTTCTTCATTTAAGAGATCCTTTGCAAGATATACAGAATGCTTGGTTACAAGGGAAGTATCATACCCATACCTAATAGGTTTCTTACTTTCTCTCTGAGATCTCCTCATAGCTTGAGTTGAGGATTCTGGTATATCCTCTAGCTTCTTCATCTTCATTTTCCCTTTGGATTTCCAAGCCTTGAACTCTTCAATGTTGATGGTGTCTTCATCATCTGAGCTTGTGTCTTCTTTCTGAATTGGTTCTTGCTTGATAAGCTTGGGGAAGTCTTCTTCCATGTCATAAGGTAGACTAACCTTCCTGCATTCATTTTCATACCATGAATCATTCTCATCAAAGATGACATCTCTGCTTACCTTGAAGCCTTTGTTTGAGGGGTTATAGAACATGTATCCCTTTTGATTCAAATCATAACCAATGAAGATACATTTTTCAGCTTTAGGGTCTAGCTTTCCCCTTACCTGTGAGGGAATATGCACATATGCAACACAACCAAAGATTTTGCAATGGTCCAGAGATGGTCTCTTACCATGCCAAGCCTCATAGGGTGTCATTCCATCAAGTGTCTTTGATGGCAACCTGTTAATTAAATATGTGGCAGTAGATACACTCTCTGCCCATAGGTAATTTGGCAATTTCTTTTCATTTAGCATAGACCTAGCTGTCTCTACAATGAGTCTATTCCTCCTTTCAGCTACCCCATTTTGTTCAGGTGAGTACCTTGTAGTAATCTCCCTCTTGATGCCTCTTTCCTGCAAGAAATCTTCAAAGTCATTGGAGAAGTATTCTCCTCCACCATCTGACCTTAGCTTCTTCAAATGTCTACCTGTTTGATTTTCAACTAGTGCAAGATACCTCTTGAAACAATTAAATACTTCATCTTTATGTTTCATGAAATATAAGACAGTCCACCTGCTATAGTCATCAATGAAGGACACATAGTACCTTGATCCAGATATGGATGGCTCCTTGCTAGGTCCCCAAACATCTGTATGCACCAATTCCAGATAATCTTCATGCATAAAACCTTTCTTGGTATAGGGCAATCTGTGTGACTTACCAAATTGACAAGCCTCACACTTGTATATCATGTGTTGCTTGGATACATTAGGTATCCCAAGCACACATTGATCCCTGCTCATTTGTTTTATGGTCCTCTCCAATGTGACCTAATCTCTTGTGCCAAATCTCCAATTCTGATAGGGTTTGATCTTTATAGTTGTACAAAGCAATATTCTTAGTGTCTTCAAGTTCAAAAGTAAACAATCTACCTGATTTTTCTCCCTTGGCTATCCTTCTGAATCCATGTCTTGGATCCTCCACATATGCACCATGTTGTGTGAACCTGACCTGTAGACCTTTTTCCACAATCTGACCTACACTCATTAGGTTCTTGGTGATTGTTGGAACATACAATACTCTGCTCAATAAATTCTGATTACCATCACTAGTTTTGACATTGCCTACTTTAACAACTGAATGTTTAGTGTCATCACCTGTCTGCACTTGGTGCTTGCCTTTGGGTTCTTCCAAATCAAAAAGTAATGCAACATTTCCAGCTACATGATTAGAGCAACCTGAATCAATATAGAATAAGTGATCATCATTGATACCTGAATTAGAAGTCATATTCATGATCAATAGGGAGTCATCTTGCTCCTCTGCATAATTGTTGTAATCCTTCCTATTCCTGTATCCACCTTGATAGTTGCTATTGTGATTGTAGTTATTGTTGTAGCCATGGTAGTTTTGAGATTGGTTGAATCTGCCTCTGCCTTGAGAGTATCCTCCTCTTTGGTGACCTCTTCCTCTTTGGTTCTTGTAGTTTTTGTAGCATTCATCTGTGGTATGATTAGACAAGCCACAAATATTGCATGGAGGTTGGTTGTAGGGTCTCCCCCTATCTGACTTACCTCCTCTGCCCCTACCTCTAGAAGATCTACCTCTCCCTGCATAGTTTGCTTGGGAGGTAGAGCCTTCTTCATCAACCTTCTTACTTTTGCCTTTATCTTTTATCTTCTTATCAGTATAAAGGGCAGAGGGATTGTTACCTTTTGATTGCTCTCCATTCTTTGTAATCTTTGCTTCATGTGTGAAGAGTTGTCCAATCAGAGTTGTTAGATCAGGTGCTTGGATATCCATGTATAAGTCCATTGCTGTGGTAAAGCTCTCCCATTTATCATCTGCCTTTAGTCCATTGATCACTTGTCTAACTATTTGCTCTTCCTCAATTTCCTCTCCAACACTTGCAAGTTGGTCTGCAATGTCCTTGACTTTGGTAACAAAATCTGAGACAGATTGCTTTGATTGCTTCCTAAGTAAACTCAACCCATAGCTGATTCTTTCTGGCCCTTGTGCTTGATGAAAAGTAAGTTGACAAGGTTTCCCAAGTCTCTTGGGAAGTTTTGCAATTCCTTATGTGTGGTAGAAGGAAATCAGAAATAGAGTTTAGAAGGTATGACCTTGCCAAAGCATCTTTTGCACACCATTGATTGAGTCTCTCTTGCTCTTCCTTGGTGGGTAGACCTCTAGCTTTAAATGAGGGCAATTCCTCATCTCCTGATATGAATCCATACAAGCTCCTTCCTTGTAGATAGGTCTTCATCCTTAGAGACCAAGCTTGATAGTTGTTCCTGTCTAATTTGTCAATGAAGGAAGGGAAACCATCACCCATGATTACCTTATATGCTCTGATACCACTGTTGTGAGTGATGATTGGATGCACTCAAGAACTGAGTTGGTGCTGCAAAACCTGCTTCACACCTGCCCTCCTTTGACTCCAGATATGCTTAGTACACTTGCTTAGCTTCCAAATGACACCAAATATGCTATATGTACTTTGGAAATGAGTTGAGTAATGATTAGATCAAAACAGACTACTTGTGACTTCAAGAATCCTGAAAAAACTTGCTATTTTGGTATTGACACCTGCTCAGTGTTATGCTCAGTGTGACCAGTGTAGTTACAATTAGCAAAATTCCTTCTAGAGATATTCTATTAGCTTAGTAAGCTCCCATTTGCAAGTGGAATGAAAGGAAATGATAAACCACACTCAGAGAAATCACTTTAGCAAAATAAAATACACCCCCGACTTTTTAGGAGACTTACAGTCACATACCACTGAGCACCTCGATTGGGATTTCTCTGCAATGGTTGATCCAATGGCCTTGAAATTTTGTAGGTGTATAGTAGACTTTGAGCTGAATCCAATGCACTTTGAATCATCCAATTTGGTTCAGTAGATCTTGAGACATGCCTCTTGGACGTTGACAGAGTTGAAGGTAGTCACTCAGAGAAACCAGAGATTATGAATGTAATGCTATGTATTAACTCTATTGATTGTACATTCCCATTGGCATAGAATATGATGCTCAATGGTACTCAGATGTGTAGGCTATAGTGTAGCACTCACACATTCAAAGATTTACTCAGAAATGCCTCGGGAAGAGTGTTGTTTTTCCGCGACTTTTTCCTTCACATATATATGGTTTGAGTGAGGATTTGAATTTGAACTCTAATTCAAATCTCCTAGAATCTTGTACCTAAAAGTGAATGAGATATTCTCTCAATCATTCACCCACTCAATCAATCAAATTTTCCACGACTTAATCAAGTAGGTATGATTACATGTACATGCCAAGTCACAATGACTTTTACAATGAGTAAAAAGTTAGAACATATAAGCATGAGTTCCTATGGCTCATTCTTCAAGTGATATCTTCATGAATTATTCTATCTATCTATCTATCTATCTATCTATCTATCTATCTATCTATCTATCTATCTATCTATCTATCTATCTATCTATCTATCTATCTATCTAACTATCTATCCATATCCATCTATCTATCTATCCATCTATCTATCTATCCATCTATCCATCTATCTATCTATCTATCTATCTGTCTATCTATCTATCTATCCATCTATCTATCTATCTATCTATCTATCTATCTATCTATCTATCTATCTATCTATCTATCTATCTATCTATCTATCTATCTATCTATCTATCTATCTATCTATCTATCTATCTATCTATCTATATATCTATCTATCTATCTATTTATCTATGTCTCTATTTATCTATCTATCTATCTATCTACCTATCTATCTATCTATCTATCTATCTATCTATCTATCTATCTATCTATCTATCTATCTATCTATCTATCTATCTATCTATCTATCTATCTATCTATCTATCTATCTATCTATCTATCTATCTATCTATCTATCTATCTATCTATCTAGCTATTGTTGGGAGAGATGGTTGGATGCACTCAGAAGATTGAGTTGGTACTGCTAATCCTGCTTTGCACCAGCCCTCTTTGATTCGAGATATGCTTAGTAGACTCCTTGAGCTTCCAAATGATACCAAAATATGCTATATGTACTTTGGAAATGATTTGAATAATGATTAGATCAAAACAAATGAGTTTGCACTTCACTAGACTTGAAAAACTTTCTATTTTGATCTTGATACCTGCTCAGTCTTTCACTCAGTATGACGAGCACACTTACTGGAAAAATTCATCTTAGAGTTATTAAATTAGCTTAACAAGCTACCATTTGCAAGTGGAATCACTCAAATTGATAAACTATGCACAGAGAAATAACTTTAGCAAGTTTATGGTCACTCCCGACTTTTTAGGAAATGTGCAGACAAATACCAGAGACTGCTTCGAAGACGATTTCTCGAAAATGGCTGAACGAAGCTTCTTCAAATTTTGTAGTCTTGTAGAATGCTTTGAGCTGGTTCCAACAAGCTTTGAATCACTTGATTTAGTTCAGTAGGCACTGAGATATGCCTCTTGGAAGTTGACAGACTTGGAGAAGATAACTCAGAAAAACACAGAGTTGAAAAGTATGAATGTATCTATTGATTGATGTAATTGTACAATCTCATTAGCATGATAAGCATAGCTAAATGAGGTATTGTGGTGTAGGCTAAGATGTAGCACTTACACACACAGAGATACAATGGTAGAATGCCTCGGAAATGAGTTGAAGTGAGAGTCACACCCGCGACCTTTTTTCTTCATCTTTTATAGAGGTTGAGTGATCATTTGAATTTTGAAATTCAAATCCAAGGCTCCCTAGAATATCTCCTCTAAAATTAGGGAGATATTCTCTCCATTAAGTCCTCTAAATTTCCACGACTAATCAAGTAGGTGTACTCATACATATGCCAAGTCATTTTAGACTTTTACAAAGGGTAAAGAAGTAAGAACTTATAAGCATAAGTTCACATGGTCCTTTCTTCAAGTGAATTAAGCTTCCAAGGTTTCAACACCAAATTTTCAAGGTTCCAAGCCAAGTGTGAAGGCTTGAATTGCACCAACAGCTCCCCCTCAAGCCAAACACTTTGGCTTAAGTCTTTATCTTCAATCTTCAATCACATCCTGCAATCCAATCATGGATTTGAATCTGCATAACTTGTTTCCATCCAAAGCTTTTGTAAGTAAATCTGCACATTGCATATTAGTGGACACATAAGTCAATTGTATGTCTTTGCTTAGCAACTTTTCTCTCACATAGTGGTAATGAACCTCTATGTGTTTGGTTCTAGCATGATATATTGGATTAGCTGCAAGGTGAAGAGAGCTTGTGTTATCTCCAAAGATAATTGGAGGTCTAGTATATAGGCCTAACTCTGTATACAAAAGTTTTAACCAAATAGCTTCTTGAGTGGCATTGGCTAGCCCTCTATACTCTGCTTCAGTAGATGACAAAGCCACTGTTGGTTGTTTCTTGGCTGACCAAGAAATAGGTCTATCAGCTGCAAAACACATGTATCCTGATGTGCTCCTCCTATCATCCTTGGATCCTGCCCAATCTGCATCTGAATATACTTTAATGTCAATATCTGATGTATAAGGAAAGTACAAACCATGGTTCTGAGTTCCCTTTAGATACTTCAAGATCTTCTTTGCTGCCTCTAGGTGAGGTACCCTTGGTTTGTGCATGAATTGGCTTAGCACACTAACTCCATATGCTATGTCAATTCTGGTTAAGGTAGCATAATTCAAACTACCTACCATACTTTGATATCCTGTAATGTCTTGGACTTCATCCCCTTCATGAGCACTTAGCTTTAGGTTGACCTCCATTGGAGTACTTGAGGCTTTAGCATCCTGCAAGTTAAACTTCTTCACAATGTCCTGTACATACTTCTTTTGAGTGATATATATACCTGAATTAGTGTAGACTAACTCAAGGCCTAAAAAGTATTTCAATAATCCAAGATCATTGATCTTGAACTCCTTCATCATCTGTCCTTTGATGCTTCTAATACCATTGACATCATTACCTGTAATGATGATGTCATCAACATAAACACACAAGTAGATTACCTCTGTACTACTCCTCTTTATGAATAGAGAAGTGTCTGCTTTACTCATCACAAATCCTTGGTCTTGGAGATATGTTGTCAACCTATAATTCCATGCTCTAGGTGCCTGCTTCAATCCATATAGAGCCTTCTTCAATTTACAAACATAATTTACCTTCTTGGGATCTTCATAGCCAGGTGGTTGTGACATGTAGACTTCTTCAGATATCCATCCATTCAAGAAAGCATTCTTGACATCTAATTGGTACATGTTCTAATTCTTGGATGCAGCTATACTCACCAATACTCTGATTGTTGGCATCTTAGCCACAGGAGAAAATGTCTCCTCATAATCAATGCCTTGGGTTTGTGCAAAACCCTTGGCTACCAACCTAGCTTTGTACCTGTTGATTGTTCCATCTGAGTTTCTCTTTAGTTTGTAGATCCATCTGGATCCTATCACCTTCATAGAGTCCTTCTTGGGTACCAAGTCCCATGTGTCACTCTCCTTGAGAGCTTCTATTTCTTCATCCACCTTGGTAGTTACCATTATGGTTGTGGTTGTAATTGTTGTTGTACTGATTGTTGTATCCATTGTAGCCTTGGTGTTGGTTGAATCTACCTCTACCTTGAGAGTATCCACCTCTTTGATAGCCTCTTCCTCTTTGATTCTTATAATTTTTGTAGCACTCATCTGTGGTATGGTTAGACAATCCACAAATGTTGCATGGTGATGAGTTGTAGGGTCTCCCCCTACCTTGCTTACCTCCTCTGCCCCTGCCTCTTGAAGATCTACCTCTCCCTGCATAATTAGCTTGGGAGTTTAGAGCCTTCTTCTTCTTGCTTCTTCCCTTTACCTTTATCCTTAACTTTCTTATCAGTATATAGAGCAGAGGGGTTATTACCTTTTGATTGATCTCCAGCCTTTGTAAACTTTGCTTCATGTGTGAATAGTTGGCCCATGAGAGTTGTGAGATCTGGGGTATGCATATCCATGTAGAGATCCATTGCAGTGGTGAAGCTCTCCCACTTATCATCTGCCTTTAGTCCATTGGTTACTTGCCTTACTATTTGTTCCTCTTCAATCTCCTCTCCAATGCTTGCTAATTGGTCTGCCACATCCCTGATCTTGGTCACAAATTCTGAGACTGATTGCTTTGGTTGCTTCCTAAGGGTTGTGAATTCAATCCACAATTGATTCTTTCTGGCCCTTGTGTTAGAAGAAAAGTATTATGACAAGGTTTCCCAAGTCTCTTGGGAAGTCTTACAATTCCTGATGTGAGGTAAAAGGAAATCAGATATAGAGTTAAGAAGATAAGACCTTGCCAATGCATCTTTTGCACACCATGTGTTGAGCCTCTCTTGTTCATCCTTGGTGGGTAGGCCTCTAGCTTTGAATGAGGGCAATTCCTCATCTCCTGAGATGAATCCAAATAAGCTTCTTCCTTGTAGATAGGTCTTCATCCTTAGAGACCAAGCTTGGTAATTGTTCCTGTCCAATTTGTCAATGAATGAAGGAAAACCATCTCCCATGTTACCTTATTTGCTCTGATACCACTGTTGGGAGAGATGGTTGGATGCACTCAGAAGATTGAGTTGGTACTGCTAATCCTGCTTTGCACCAGCCCTCTTTGATTCCAGATATGCTTAGTAGACTCCTTGAGCTTCCAAATGATACCAAAATATGCTATATGTACTTTGGAAATGATTTGAATAATGATTAGATCAAAACAGATGAGTTTGCACTTCACTAGACTTGAAAAACTTTCTATTTTGATCTTGATACCTGCTCAGTCTTTCACTCAGTATGACCAGCACACTTACAATTGGAAAAATTCGTCTTAGAGTTATTCAATTAGCTTAACAAGCTACCATTTGCAAGTGGAATCACTCAAATTGATAAACTATGCACAGAGAAATAACTTTAGCAAGTTTATGGTCACTCCCGACTTTTTAGGAAATGTGCAAACAAATACCAGAGACTGCTTCGAAGACGATTTCTCGAAAATGGCTGAACCAAGCTTCTTCAAATTTTGTATTCTTGTAGAATGCTTTGATCTGGTTCCAACAAGCTTTGAATCACTTGATTTGGTTCAGTAGGCACTGAGATATGCCTCTTGGAAGTTGACAGACTTGGAGAAGATAACTCAGAAAAACACAGAGTTGAAAAGTATGAATGTATCTATTGATTGATGTAATTGTACAATCTCATTAGCATGATAAGCATAGCTAAATGAGGTATTGTGGTGTAGGCTAAGATGTAGCACTTACACACACAGAGATACAATGGTAGAATGCCTCGGAAATGAGTTGAAGTGAGAGTCACACCCGCGACCTTTTTTCTTCATCTTTTATAGAGGTTGAGTGATCATTTGAATTTTGAAATTCAAATCCAAGGCTCCCTAGAATATCTCCTCTAAAATTAGGGAGATATTCTCTCCATTAAGTCCTCTAAATTTCCACGACTAATCAAGTAGGTGTACTCATACATATGCCAAGTCATTTAAGACTTTTTACAAAGGGTAAAGAAGTAAGAACTTATAAGCATAAGTTCACATGGTCCTTTCTTCAAGTGAATTAAGCTTCCAAGGTTTCAACACCAAATTTTCAAGGTTCCAAGCCAAGTGTGAAGGCTTGAATTGCACCAACAGCTATCTATCTATCTATCTATCTATCTATCTATCTATCTATCTATCTATCTATCTATCTATCTATCTATCTATCTATCTATCTATCTATCTATCTATCTATCTATCTATCTATCTATCTATCTATCTATCTATCTATCTGTCTGTCTGTCTATCTATCAATCTATCTATCTATGTCTCTATTTATCTATCTATCTATCTACCTATCTATCTATCTATCTATCTATCTATCTATCTATCTATCTATCTATCTATCTATCTATCTATCTATCTATCTATCTATCTATCTATCTATCTATCTATCTATCTATCTATCTATCTATCTATCTATCTATCTATCTATCTATCTATCTATCTATATATCTATCTATACATCTATCTATCGATCTATTGACTTATCGAAATATCTAACTATTTATCTATTTATCTATCTATCTATCTATCTATCTATCTATCTATCTATCTATCTATCTATCTATCTATGTTGGTGCAGACCAATCACCAATTGAAGTTTGGAAGACAAAAAGATGGAGATAAGATCAAGTCTTGAAGCAAAGAAGGTGGTTACATTCACAGGATGAATGATATGTACACATATGTACATTAGTGAAGACATAGATCACTTATACTTTTTGAATAGTCATAAGCTTGTACATATTTGCCTATAAATACTTTGGAAAAATGTCAAGGCAATAGGAGAGACAAGAGGAGACAACAGGAGAGTATGAGAATAGTGCATTTGTAAGTTGTAAGACTCATTAGAGTTCATAGGAATGTGAAGAAGTCTCTCTCACAACTCAATTCTGATTTTCTGAGGAATAGAAGAAAAGTTGCGCCCGAAGTTTTTGTGTCTTCTCCTTCTGTGGTAAAGCTTTTGTGGAATGCTTTTGTACAAGTCTAAGTCTAGAGTTGATAGATCTCTGTATAAAGTTTTAGCTTCCAATTGTGATCAGGCTAAGAGAATTGTGTGTAGGAACATTCATATGTAAAGAATGTTCACAGTCTCCTGAAACAGGCGCAGATTTCGAGTTCAATGAAATGAGTAGTGCTCAGTGCACAGTGTAAAGTTTTACACATATGATAGCTCAAAATCTAAGTTGAAAGATAAGCTATCTACAGCCAAAAGAATTTGATCAAACGGGTTCGACATTGTGAGAACTAAAGCTAAGAAGTTAGGGGTGTCCAAATCGACTTCTCAGAAGTGCAGATTTAGACATAGGTAACTTGTGAAGTAGATTTCTCAAGATCTACTGAATCTTTTGGAGTGATTTGACTTGGAGAAGGTGCGCAATCTTTAGGCGACACCTTGTGCAAAGTTTCATCAAAAACTTTACACATTTACACAGTCAATGAGAAAGATATATGCAGCAGACTTTCTGAGTATTTTCCTTCTTCACAGTTTGTTCAAGAATTTGATATTTGGTCATTGATCTCTTAAATTGGTGAAGGTTTTGACTTACTCTTGATATAGAGGTGTTCTAAGTTCAAGAGTAGGTTGTTCTTTTGGAGATTAACACTCTCCATCAGTGGTATCAGAGCAGGAAGCATCAGAATCAAGGAAAGGGAGACTCCGATTACTGCAGAAATACAAACTTTACATCTTGAAGGACCAAAAGGACAAAGATTGAAGAAAGCTTGAAGGAAGACACATTGAAGTTGTCAAAAGGATGAGAAGAAGTAATATTCGAAGTCAAGGTACATTTATTCTTCATAAAGTTTAAAGATCTGTTAATACAGGTGAAGGAAGATGGGAGATTCTCTTCAGATAGAGAAATTGGATAGAGAAAACTATCCTGCATGGTCAATGAGGATGGAAGCTCATCTAATGAGCAAAGATTTGATAGCTTACATTAAAGGAGAAGAAGAAAAGCCACAATTCAGAGATCCTAGTGTTCCAACTAGGGAAGAATTATCAGATTTGAAGAATTGGATGAAAAGAGATGCTCAAGCTAGGAGCATAATCTATATGGCAGTCAATGACTACTTTCTACCTCACATTAGAGGTCTTGAAAGTGCAAGTGAGATATGGAATTCTTTGGAAGAGCATTTCCAAAACACTACAAAGTCAAGAAAGGCATCTTTATGGGAAGAGTTTACCACTTTCAAGAAGAAGGCTTCACAATCAATATCAGATTATGTGACAAAGATGAAGGACATTGCAGATGCATTAGGAGTAGTGGATGAAGACATTGAAGAAGATAAATTGGTAAGGCAAATTCTCACAGGACTAAGAGGTGATGAGAAGTGGAAACCTTTTATTTTGTCCACAGAACTTTCTTTGGATCATTTCACTCCTGATTTGAATCAATTGTTAGGACATATGCTAACTTTTGAGAATGATATCAAAGGAGATGTTGACAAGAGTGCAGGTCATGCAATGTACTCTAAAGACAATAAGAAAACTAACAAAGGAAAGCAACAAGCAAATGAAGAAGAAGGCACAACTAGTCAAGCCAACTTCCTAAGAGGAAGAGGAGGTGGCAAAGGTAGAGGAAGAGGCAGGAGTAACAAAGATGGATCCAAAGCTTGCTGGATTTGTGGTAAGACAAATCATTTAGCCAATGATTGTTGGCATAACACTCAAAGTAATGGAGGATACAATCAGAACTATAATTCAAGAGGAAGAGGTGGCAGAAATCAAAGAGGTAATTTCAGAGGTAGAGGTAGTAGGGGTTACTTTGGAAGAAATGCAGGTAGAGGTTTCCAAAGTCAACAATATAACAATACCTACTACAATTATGCTTCAGATCAGAAGGAAGATTCAACATTGATAATGAATGCAACTTGTGAAAGGCAGAATGAAGATCAAAGAGTCTTCTACATTGACTCAGGGTGTAGCAATCACCTGAGTGGTAACATAGCCTTGATGACTGATTTGGAGAATAAGATATCTAATCATGTTGTTCAAACAAGTGACAACACAAAGCACAATGTGAAGTCAATTGGATCAGTGAAAGCCAAGGATGGTAGCATCTTATTGAGTAAGGTTTTGTATGTTCCTACAATTCCTAAGAATTTGATAAGTGTACGACAAATTGTGGAAAAAGGTTATGAAGTAAGGTTCACTAATGAAGGAGTGTTTGTGGAAGACCCTAGCAATGGGTATAAACAAATTGTTTCAGGGAAGAAAGAAGGAAGATTGTTCACATTGAAGATTCAAGGTAATGTTGGTCATGCCTTGTTCACTTATGGAGGACATAAGATCTCTGAGTTAGATCTTTGGCACAAGAGGCTTGGACATTTCAATGAAAGAGGTATCAAAGATATGATTAACAATGGTTCAGTGCTTGGATTGCCTAATGTTGCAGGTCACATATGACATACAGATGTGAGGCATGTCAATTAGGTAAGGCTCATAAGCAACCCTATTCCAAGCATGGTTTTATGTATTCAGAGAAACTTGAGTTGGTACACACAGATGTGTGGGGACCATCAAAGGACTTCAGTATCAATGGCTCAAGGTATTATGTGATTTATGTTGATGATGCTACTAGATGGATCACTATCTATGTGATCAAAGATAAGTCAGAAGTATTCAATACTTTCAAACATTATCATATGTATGCAGAGAAAATTACAGGACATAAGTTGAAGAGACTAAGGTCAGATGGAGGGGGAGAGTATTTCTCTAATGAGTTCAGTGATTACTTGTGGAATGCAGGTATAAAAAGAGAGGTTACTTGCAGGTACTCTCCTCAACAAAATGGTGTAGCAGAAAGGAGGAATAGGACTCTTGTTGAGTTTGCAAGATCCATGATGAAGGAGAAAAATTGCCCAAATTATTTGTGGGCTGAGGCTGTAAATACAGCTACCTATTTGGTCAATAGGCTACCTTGTAAAGCCTTGCAGGGTATGACACCATATGAGGCATGGTGGGGTAAGAGACCTACACTAGATCATTGCAAAGTATTTGGATGTTTGGCCTATGCATATGTGCCATCACAATTAAGGCACAAATTGGAACCTAAAGCTGAAAAATATGTGTTTATTGGTTATGATGATAAGCAGATGGGATACAGGTTGTGGAATCCATCCACAAAACATTTTCTTGTATCAAAAGATGTTACATTTGATGAGCAAGGTACTTGGTATGCAGGTACTATCAATATTAATACAGATGATGAAGAAATTGTGAGCCAAAGGAAAGGTAAATCAAAGGTTCAGATATTTGATGAGCAAGAGAATAATGAAGTGCAGATTGAAGTGGAAGAGACACCAAGATTTGATCCTGAATGTGAAGAACCAGAAACCTCAAGAAGTGGAGAACTTAGGAGGTCTACAAGGAACAAATGGCAACCTACAAGGTATAGCTATGATACTTCATTCTTGACTACTAAGGATTATGCTTACATGATTAAAGCAGATGAAGACCCTTCTACATATGAAGAGGCAAAAGGTAAAGAGATTTGGGAAAAAGCTATGCAAGAAGAATATGATGCATTAATGGAGAATCAAACATGGGATTTGGTTCCAAAACCAAATAGTCAGAAGATCATTGGATGCAAATGGGTCCATAAGACAAAGAGATTTGCAAATGGAAGTGTGTCTAGGTACAAAGCTAGACTTGTTGTAAAAGGGTTTGCTCAGACATATGGTATTGACTATGATGAGACTTATAGTCCAGTGGCAAAGATGACAACCATCAGAACACTCATAGCAATTGCTGCATGCAAAGGTTGGAAATTATGTCAATTAGATGTGAAGAATGCTTTTTTGAATGGTTATATTTCAGATGATGTTTTCATGGAGCAACCTCAAGGATTTAGAGATGGAAGATATCCAGATCATGTGTGTAAGCTCAAGAGAGCTTTATATGGCTTGAAGCAGGCCCCAAGGGCATGGAACTATAGACTTGTAAAGTTCTTGAAAGAACTTGGATTTCAAGTATCTAAAGCAGATAGTAGCTTGCCTGTCAAAGCAAGTGATGATGGGTTCATTTACATATGTATATATGTTGATGATATCATTCTTACAGGTACAGATGAGAAAGGCATTCAAAGCCTAAAGAAGCAAATGGAGAAAGAGTTCAAAATCAGTGACTTGGGAGATTTGTCATACTTCTTGGGCATGGAGATTTCATACACTCAGCATGGAGTGTATGTGACTCAAGAAAGGTACTTGAAGAACTTGTTAATCAAGTTTAAAATGAATGATTGCAGAGTAGCACCTACTCCAATGGAGGTGAATCACAAATTAAGCAGATTTGGAGGTGAAGAGTTCAAGGACATGAAGCAATATCAGAGTTTGGTTGGTAGTCTTATCTATGCTACATTAACTAGGCCTGATTTATCATATGCAGTTGGGGTTTTGTCTCAATTCATGCATTGTCCTAGAAAAGAACATTGGATTGCAGGTCAAAGAGTGTTGAGGTACATTAAGGGTACACTCAAAGAAGGTTTGTATTATGGATTTACATCAGATACAAATATCAAAATATATAGTGATGCAGATTGGGCAGGTAATCCAGATGATAGAAGGTCAACCTATGGATACATGTGTTATGTGGGAGATAAGTTAATCTCTTGGTGCTCAAAGAAGCAACATACAGTTGCTTTGTCATCTACAGAAGCAAAGTACAAAGGCATGGTTGAAGCTGCAAAAGAAGTGATATGGCTTAAGACTCTCATGAAGAGTTTTGATACTATACAGAGCATACCTATCATTTATGGTGATAACATGAGTTCATTATATCTAGCTGCTAATCCTGTTTCTCATGCCAGGACCAAACACATTGAGATACAGTATCACTTTCTAAGAGAGAAGGTGATGGATAAGGAGATTGAAGTTATACATACTTCAACAAAAGATCAGATAGCTGATATGCTTACAAAAAGTTTAGATGGACCAAAGTTACAGAAGTTCAAAGACATGGCAGGCATAAAGAAGATAAGAGAAACCTCAATTGATGATTGAGGGGGAGCTGTTGGTGCAGACCAATCACCAATTGAAGCTTGGAAGACAAAAAGATGGAGATAAGATCAAGTCTTGAAGCAAAGAAGGTGGTTACATTCACAGGATGAATGATATGTACACATATGTACATTAGTGAAGACATAGATCACTTATACTTTTTGAATAGTCATAAGCTTGTACATATTTGCCTATAAATACTTTGGAAAAATGTCGGGGCAATAGGAGAGACAAGAGGAGACAACAGGAGAGTATGAGAATAGTGCATTTGTAAGTTGTAAGACTCATTAGAGTTCATAGGAATGTGAAGAAGTCTCTCTCACAACTCAATTCTGATTTTCTGAGGAATAGAAGAAAAGTTGCGCCCGAAGTTTTTGTGTCTTCTCCTTCTGTGGTAAAGCTTTTGTGGAATGCTTTTGTACAAGTCTAAGTCTAGAGTTGATAGATCTCTGTATAAAGTTTTAGCTTCCAATTGTGATCAGGCTAAGAGAATTGTGTGTAGGAACATTCATATGTAAAGAATGTTCACAGTCTCCTGAAACAGGCGCAGATTTCGAGTTCAATGAAATGAGTAGTGCTCAGTGCACAGTGTAAAGTTTTACACATATGATAGCTCAAAATCTAATTTGAGAACTAAGCTATCTACAGCCAAAAGAATTTGATCAAACGGGTTCGACATTGTGAGAACTAAAGCTAAGAAGTTAGGGGTGTCCAAATCGACTTCTCAGAAGTGCAGATTTAGACATAGGTAACTTGTGAAGTAGATTTCTCAAGATCTACTGAATCTTTTGGAGTGATTTGACTTGGAGAAGGTGCGCAATCTTTAGGCGACACCTTGTGCAAAGTTTCATAAACAAATTTACACATTTACACAATCAATGAGAAAGATATATGCAGCAGACTTTCTGAGTATTTTCCTTCTTCACAGTTTGTTCAAGAATTTGATATTTGGTCATTGATCTCTTAAATTGGTGAAGGTTTTGACTTACTCTTGATATAGAGGTGTTGTAAGTTCAAGAGTAGGTTGTTCTTTTGGAGATTAACACTCTCCATCAATCTATCTATCTATCTATCTATCTATCTATCTATCTATCTATCTATCTATCTATCTATCTATCTATCTATCTATCTATCTATCTATCTATCTATCTATCTATCTATCTATCTATCTATCTATCTATCTATCTATCTATCTATCTATCTATCTATGTGTCTATCTATCTATCTATCTATCTATCTATCTATCTATCTATCTATCTATCTATCTATCTATCTATTTATCTATCTATCTATCTATCTATCTATCTATCTATCTATCTATCTATCTATCTATCTATCTATCTATCTATCTATCTATCTATCTATCTATCTATCTATCTATCTATCTATCTATCTATCTATCTATCTATCTATCTATCTATCTATCTATCTATCTATCTATCTATCTATCTATCTATCTATCTATCTATCTATCTATCTATCTATCTATCTATCTATCTATCTATCTATCTATCTATCTATCTATCTATCTATCTATCTATCTATCTATCTATTATCTATCTATCTATCTATCTATCTATCTATCTATCTATCTATCTATCTATCTATCTATCTATCTATCTATCTATCTATCTATCTATCTATGTATCTATCTATCTATCTATCTATCTATGTATCTATCTATCTATCTATCTATCTATCTATCTATCTATCTATCTATCTATCTATCTATCTATCTATCTATCTATCTATCTATCTATCTATCTATCTATCTATGTATATCTCTATCTATCTATCTATCTATCTATCTATCTATCTATCTATCTATCTATCTATCTATCTATCTATCTATCTATCTATCTATCTATCTATCTATCTATCTATCTATCTATCTATCTATCTATCTATCTATCTATCTATCTATCTATCTATCTATCTATCTATCTATCTATCTATCTATCTATCTATCTATCTATCTATCTATCTATCTATCTATGTATCTATCTATCTATCTATCTATCTATCTATCTATCTATCTATCTATCTATCTATCTATCTATCTATATATCTATCTATCTATCTATCTATCTATCTATCTATCTAGATTTATCTATCTATCTATCTAACTATCTATACTGTTGGAGAAACACTCACTAATTAGACATATATTTGAAGGTCAAATCTTAGGAAGAAAACCCCATGCCTATGTGAAGGGACAAATTCACAAATGTATCATATTTGTAAAGTTAGTTCACTTTAGTTCTAGAAGTTTTTTAAAATCTCGAGAATACGAAAATCTATATAAGTTAGTTTGTATCAACTGACGCGCAGAGAGAGAGAGAGAATAGAGAGAAGAAGTAGAAGAAGGAGTTCATTTTATACGACTGAGAATAGTCGGGCTTCTCTGAGTGAGAAAGCATCTGTAAAACTTCTGAGTTTTCATAGTTGTGAGAAAGAACTGAGTAAAGTTCTGTGTATGAGTCTCTCTCCATCATCTCCATGTTTGCCTACTGTGTGATGAATTCAAAAGTTCAAGTTTTCTGAGCAATTCGATGCCTGGCATCGAATCTTGGCTGATAAGTCATTTTTTCATTCTCTGTGTGTTAACTATTGTTGAATCTTCTAAAAATATGAAGTTTGTGGAGCAACTCGATGCCTGGCATCGAGTTCCAACATAAAATGGATGCTCGGCATCGACTTCTATCATATAAGTCATCTTCTTCATGTGTGTGTAAAATAGAGTGTTTCTGGTGCAGAAAAATAGCCAAAGAAAGCCCAAAGTCGATGCGTGGCATCGACTTGGACTGAAATTCGATGCTAGGCATCGAATTTTTTATTTTTGGACATCAGAAATACTAAAACAGGCAAGATTTCCAGTTTTGGAAGGTCATACAGGGTCATCTTGTGAGGGTCATAACTTGAGTTCTAGAGCTCCGTTTGATGCATATGATAGCTTCTTGGAAAGCTCTACTTTTCTAGTTTCAGCCTATAAAGTTTTATGGAGAAAGCATACTTGAGCTAGGAGAAATTAGCAAAATACTGAAGGTATGTCATTTCGGTGACTAGGAATTTCTGTAGAAGCAAAGTTCTCACTTTAAGCTATCATTTCTCAAAGTTTGGAGTGGCAATGAGTTAATGGTGACCATAGAGGTGTTCTAGTGTCACATTAATTCATTTCTTGTGGTGTTTTATACATCAACAAGTGGTATCAGAGCAGAAAGATTCTCGAGAGCAGAAGACGACAAAGGTACGAGAAGTTCTGTAAAGTTTTCCATTAAAGTTTGAAAGGTGAAGCATTTGAAGACACAAGGCATCAAAAGATTACTTTCAAAGTATCCTCATACACAAAGAACTTCAAAAGGTATTATCCTTTATCCTTTAAGCTCACAGGTTGCAGCAGAAGGAAAGAACTATGGCAGATCATATCTCCATTGACAAACTGGACAGAGATAATTACCCCGCATGGGTAATGAGAATGGAAGCCTTACTTATGAGTAAGGATCTCATGGTATATGTAACAGGTGAAGAAGAGAAGCCAGTATTTGAAGATGAAAGCCGACCAAAGAAAGAAGAACTTGATGCTTTAAAGCATTGGCAGAAGAAGGATGCAAGTGCAAAAGCCTACATCTACAATACAATCTCAGATCATTTGCTACCACACATCAGAGGATTGGAATCATCTGAAGATATATGGAATGCATTGGAGTATCATTTCCAAAGTACTACTAAAGCACGGAAAGCAAGTCTATGGTCAGAGTTTACAACATTCAAGAAGAAGCCAAGTCAAACCATTAGTGATTATGTCACTAAGATGAAGGATCTAGCAGATAGTCTTGGATGTGAAGAGAGATGGTGGATGCAATCCAAAGATGAGTAGGTGCCGCTACAACCAGCTTCACACCAGCCAACTGAGACTTCAGAGTTGATTAGTAGACCCTTTGAGCTTCCTAAATCCACCAAAATATCAGCCAAGTACTTTGGAACATGTAT
Source organism: Ceratopteris richardii (assembly GCA_020310875.1). Lineage (NCBI taxonomy): Eukaryota > Viridiplantae > Streptophyta > Polypodiopsida > Polypodiales > Pteridaceae > Ceratopteris > Ceratopteris richardii. Next base: position 96,335,231 of record CM035423.1, read on the forward strand.
CCCAAAAGTTTAAGTCAAGACCGACAAGTTGCGAAATGACTAGCTCCCAAAACTTGCTATTTTTGGACATACACCTGCTGGAAAAAATGAACAGTGCTCTCAACCTGGAAGGAATTAGAAAAATTCCTTTTGGGCATAGCAAATAGACTTAGCAAGCTTCCTATTCCAAGTTAAAACACTTCAAATGATGGACTGAGCACTGAGAACAAGTTTCATCAAGTTCTGGAACATTCCCACAATTCTCGGGGCTCTGCAGAGATAGACCAGTAAGCAGTAAAATGCAGATATCTCCAAAAGTATAAATTCAATGACCTTGAAAATTTATATGTAAAAACTAGACAGTGAGAGCTATCCAACGCACTTTAAAACACTGAAAAAGATTCAGTAAAACTCGAGATATGACCTTCTGAAGTTACTGCTCTGAGTGAGTATAGCAGAGAACAAAACAGAGAGGTAGATGATAATAAATGTATAGATTCACATATGATTACAACCACATTGGCAATGAATCTTTGCACAATGGGAGTAGAATGATAGAGCTATGGAGTAAGCTCTTCAATCTCTACAAAATGACATGAAGTGGTCACGTACAAGGCTTGCTAATCGCCTCTTCCTTCTTGCTCCTTTTATAGCAATTCTTGGAGGGAGTTTTGAATTCGAATTCGAATGGCTCCACCTAAAAGTGATCCCCAAAGTTAGGAGAGATTCCCTCAGCTCAAAAATTCGTGATTTTGGTAGTTGGAGCCACGAATTTGCTTTTACATCATGGATGAGGTAAGCCATCCTTTTACTTTTTTATTTTTCCATTTACAAGAGATAAAATGTACTCTTTTACAAGAGGTGTTCACATGACTACTCATGTGACTTACAAATGAGGATAATATCAAGCATATCAAGCATGTAGGCTTGGGCAAAATGCACCAACAGCTCCCCCTCAAGCCTAACATGCTTGGCCTCCAAATAAGTCTTCAATTGTCCTTGATTTCCTGCAAACCAATCATCAACTTGAATCTACTTAATTTCGTACCATCAAGAGCTTTCGTCAACATGTCTGCACATTGCATATCTGTAGAGACATAGGATAGTTGAATATCCTTGCTCAATAGCTTCTCCCTTACATAATGGTAGTGGACTTCAATATGCTTGGTTCTAGCATGGTATACCGGATTAGCTGCTAGATGTAGTGAGCTTGTGTTGTCACCAAAAATGTGAGGTGTTGAAGAATGAAGTCCAAGATCTGTGTACAAAGATTTTAACCACATGATTTCTTGAGTTGCATTAGCCAAACCTCTATATTCAGCTTCAGTAGAAGATAATGCCACGGTTGGTTGCTTCTTCGATGACCAAGAAATGATTTTTGAACCTGCAAATGATATATACCCTGATGTGCTTCTTCTATCATCTTTAGATCCGGCCCAATCTGCATCTGAGTAGACCTTTAGCTCAATATCTGAAGTAAATGAATAAAACAAACCTTCATTCATGGTCCCCTTTAGGTACTTGAGGACTCGCTTGGCCGCTTCCATATGTGGTCTTCTCGGCTTATGCATAAACTGACTCAATATGCTAACACTATAGCATATATCCACCCTTGTGAGTGTTGCATAGTTCAAACTTCCAACCAAGCTTTGATAGCTTGTGATGTCTTCAATTGGCTCTCCTTCATAAGCACTAAGCTTATGATTTTGCTCCATAGGTGTACCTGCACACTTTGTATTTTCCATCTTGAACTTGACGAGCATGTCATGGACATACTTCCTTTGTGTGATGTATATACCTGAATCTGTGTAGATCAACTCCAATCCAAGAAAATAAGTGAGTGGTCCGAGGTCACTTATTTTGAACTCCTCCTTCATTTGACTCTTTACCTGTTTGATTCCTTCAAGATCATTGCCTGTGATAATAATATCATCAACATACACACATAAATAGATCACTTCAGATCCATTCCTCTTTATGAACAAAGAGGTATCCGCCTTGCTAGCTTTGAATCCTTGGTCCTGCAAATAAGTAACCAATCTGAAATTCCAAGCTCTTGGAGCTTGCTTCAATCCATACAAAGCTTTCTTTAGTTTGCATACATAGTTAGGATGATGTGCATCCTCATATCCAGGAGGTTGTGCCATATACACTTCCTCAGAAATCCATCCATTCAAGAAAGCATTCTTTACATCAAGTTGATAAAGATTCCAATTTCTAGATGCAGCAAGACTTATGAGAACCCTAATTGTAGGCATTTTTGCAACAGGAGAGAAAGTCTCCTCATAATCAATACCATGGGTTTGAGCAAACCCTTTAGCAACTAACCTTGCTTTGTGTCTATTTATACTTCCATCTGGATTCCTCTTGATTTTGTATATCCATCGAGATCCGATTATCTTCATAGATGGCTTGTTAGGTACAAGCTCCCAAGTGTCATTCTCCTTCAAGGCTTCCATTTCTTCATCCATTGCATCTCTCCAAGCTTTCTTGCTTTGTGCTTCTTCGAATGTGGTAGGTTCTTCATTGGTTGAATCCTTTGCAATGTAGATTGAGTGCTTGGTGACCAAAGAAGTATCATAACCAAACCTCTCTGGTTTCTTCTTCTCCCTCGAAGACCTTCTAAGTGGTTGATGTGAGCTCTCGGGTCCATATGTAGCATCCTGCATCTTTGCTTTACCTTTGTTCTTCCATAGCTTTAGTCTTTCCAAGTCTTCTAGGTCAATCTCCGAATCACTTTCTTCAATCTGCTTTGGCTCCTTTGGTTGAAGTGATGGAAAATCTTCATCCAAGTCATATGGCAGCTTCACTTTCCTGTCATCATCAAACCATGATTTGTTTTCATCAAAAATTACATCTCTACTCACAGAAAATCCTTTATTGGTTGGATTGTACAATCTATATCCTTTTTGGTTTTGATCATAACCAATGAATACACACTTCTCTGCCTTGGGATCCAATTTCCCTCTTACTTGAGAAGGAATGTGAGCATAGGCTAAGCATCCAAAGATTTTACAATGCTCTAGACTAGGTCTTCTTCCATTCCACACTTCATATGGAGTGGTTCCATCTAGTGACTTAGATGGAAGTCTATTTATGAGATATGTGGCTGTCGACACAGCCTCTGCCCATAGGTAGTTCGGCAATCCCTTTTCATTGAGCATGGACCTTGCAGCTTCGACAATAGCTCTGTTCCTCCTCTCTGCTACACCATTGAGTTCGGGTGTATACCTTGTAGTGACTTCCCTTTTAATGCCTCTTTCATGCAAGAAGGCATCAAATTCAAAAGAGAAGTATTCTCCTCCACCATCTGATCTGAGTCGTTTCAAAGTCCTACCTGTTTGGTTTTCAACAAGAGCAATATACTTCTTAAAGCAATTAAACACTTCATCCTTGTGCTTCATGAAAAACAGAATGGTCCACCTGCTACAATCATCTATGAAAGACACATAATATCTTGAGCCTGATATAGATGGCTCCTTACTTGGACCCCACACATCCGTGTGCACTAGATCCAAAGGATTTTGATACATATATCCTTTCTTATTGAAAGGTTGTCTATGAGCCTTGCCGAGTTGACAAGCTTCACACTTATAAATCATGTGTTGCCTTGTGATATTAGGCAAACCAAGTACACTTTGGTCCCTGCAAATCTGTTTGAGTGTCCTCTCACCAATGTGAGCAAGCCTTTTGTGCCATATCTCCAACTCTGTTAGAGTTTGAGATCCATAGCTAAACAAAGCTATGTTCTTTGTATCTTCCACTTCAAAAGTGAAAAGCCTTCCTGTCTTTTCTCCTTTGGCAATCCTTCGAAAGCCTTGCCTTGGGTCTTCAACATATGCTCCAAATCGATTGAATCTAACCTGCAATCCTTTTTCAACAATCTGTCCAACACTTATTAAATTTTTGGTAATTGTAGGGACATACAAGACTTTGCTTAAGAGGTTCATATTCCCATCTGATGTCTTCACATTACCTATCTTCTCCACTGAGTGCTTTGTGTCATCTCCTGTCTGCACTTCATGCTTGTTATGAGGATCTTCCAAATCAGAAAGTAAAGCCACATTTCCTGCTACATGGTTCGAGCATCCCGAATCAATGTAAAATATGTGATCATCATCCTTACCCTTCTTCGTTGATAGATTCATAATCAATAATGAATCTTCTTGACTTTGGTCCTCTGCATAGTTATTGTAATCTCTTCTTCCTCTATGGACACTTTGATAGTTGTTGTTGTTGTTGTAATTGTTGTTGTAGTAGTTGTTGTTGTAGCCTCCATTGTACCTGCCTCTATTTGATCCATAGCCACCTCTATTGAATCCTCTTCCTCTTGAGTTCCTCGGGTTCCTGAAACATTCTTCAGTAGTATGGTTAGATAAGCCACATATGTTGCAAGGTTGAGATGATTGGAATCTCCCCCTGCCTTGCTTTCCACCTCTGCCTCTTCCTCTAGCTCTTCCTCTACCTGCAAAGTTTGCTTGGAAAGAGCTTCCTTCATCTTCATTCTTCCTATTCTTTGACTTGTCCTTGACCTTAGCTTTATCAGAATATAAGGCAGAAGTTTGATTACCTCTTGAGGACTCACCACCTTTGCTAATCTTTGCTTCATGAGTGAAGAGTTGGCCCATGAGTGTGTTGAGGTCGGGTACATGCATATCCATGTATAAATCCATGGCTGTTGTGAATGACTCCCACTTGTCGTCTGCTTTGATTCCATTCATGATTTGTCTTATGATTTGCTCCTCTTCAATTACCTCTCCAATGCTTCCAAGTTGGTCGGAAATCTCCTTCATCTTTGTGACATAATCAGTCACATTTTGCTTCGGGCTTTTCTTCATTGTTGTGAACTCCATCCACAATTGGTTCTTCCTTGCTCGAGTGTTGGAAGAGAAGAAAGAAGCAAGTGCATTCCAGGTTTCTCTTGATGTCTTGCATCCCTTGACATGAGGTAAAAGAAAATCAGAGATTGAGTTTAGAATATAGGACCTTGCAAGTGCATCCTTCGAACACCAATTCGAAAGTCCTTCCACTTCTTCATGTGATGGTTGCCCTTTGTTCCTCATGGTTGGCATTGCTTCATCTCCGGATATGAATCCATATAGATTCCTTCCTTGAAGGTAAGCCTCCATCCTTAGAGACCATGCCGGGTAGTTGTTTCGATCCAATTTGTCAATTGTTGATGGAAATCCATCTCCCATGTTGCTTGACTATGCTCTGATACCACTGTGAAGAGAGATGGTGGATGCAATCCAAAGATGAGTAGGTGCCGCTACAACCAGCTTCACACCAGCCAACTGAGACTTCAGAGTTGATTAGTAGACCCTTTGAGCTTCCTAAATCCACCAAAATATCAGCCAAGTACTTTGGAACATGTATCCCAAAAGTTTAAGTCAAGACCGACAAGTTGCGAAATGACTAGCTCCCAAAACTTGCTATTTTTGGACATACACCTGCTGGAAAAAATGAACAGTGCTCTCAACCTGGAAGGAATTAGAAAAATTCCTTTTGGGCATAGCAAATAGACTTAGCAAGCTTCCTATTCCAAGTTAAAACACTTCAAATGATGGACTGAGCACTGAGAACAAGTTTCATCAAGTTCTGGAACATTCCCACAATTCTCGGGGCTCTGCAGAGATAGACCAGTAAGCAGTAAAATGCAGATATCTCCAAAAGTATAAATTCAATGACCTTGAAAATTTATATGTAAAAACTAGACAGTGAGAGCTATCCAACGCACTTTAAAACACTGAAAAAGATTCAGTAAAACTCGAGATATGACCTTCTGAAGTTACTGCTCTGAGTGAGTATAGCAGAGAACAAAACAGAGAGGTAGATGATAATAAATGTATAGATTCACATATGATTACAACCACATTGGCAATGAATCTTTGCACAATGGGAGTAGAATGATAGAGCTATGGAGTAAGCTCTTCAATCTCTACAAAATGACATGAAGTGGTCACGTACAAGGCTTGCTAATCGCCTCTTCCTTCTTGCTCCTTTTATAGCAATTCTTGGAGGGAGTTTTGAATTCGAATTCGAATGGCTCCACCTAAAAGTGATCCCCAAAGTTAGGAGAGATTCCCTCAGCTCAAAAATTCGTGATTTTGGTAGTTGGAGCCACGAATTTGCTTTTACATCATGGATGAGGTAAGCCATCCTTTTACTTTTTTATTTTTCCATTTACAAGAGATAAAATGTACTCTTTTACAAGAGGTGTTCACATGACTACTCATGTGACTTACAAATGAGGATAATATCAAGCATATCAAGCATGTAGGCTTGGGCAAAATGCACCAACATTGGATCCATAGATGAAGATGTTGAAGATCACAGATTGATTGCTCAACTAGTTGCAGGTTTGAGAGGGGATGAAAGGTGGAAACCTTTTGTCTTATCAACAGAACTTTCATTAAATCATTATGTTCCAGATTTGAACCAGTTGCTTGGTTTGATGCTCACATATGAGCAAGACTTGAAGGGAGATGGAGATAAAGGACAAAGTTCTGCAATGTACATGAAGAACAAGAAGAAAGGAGATAAAGGTAAAGCAAAGGATGAAGAGGAGTCTAGTTCTCAAGCTTATTATACAAGAGGTAAAGGCACTGGTAGAGGAAGAGCAAGAGGCTTTGGAAGAGGTAGAGGTAATCAAAATAACAACAAGAAGGCTTGCTGGATCTGTGGATTGAGTAATCATTTGGCTCATGACTGTTGGCACAACCAACAAGGATCAAACCAGAATCAAAACAACAATAGCAGAGGTCGAGGTGGAAGATATCAAAGTAATTTTCAAAGAGGTAGACAAAGTCAAAGAGGAGGCTATGGTAGAGGTGGAGGAAGAAGTTGGGGACAGAATCAATCCTACAACACCACCTACTACAACTATGCAAATGACACACAGAATGAAAGTCATACATCATTGATGATGAATTCAATCAGCACATCAGACAAAGAAGATCTAAAGGTATTCTACATTGACTCTGGATGTTCTAATCATTTGTCAGGAAACATAGAATTGATGTCAGATTTGGAAAAAGGCATTTCTAGTCACACAATTCAAACTGGTGATAATACAAGACATAGTGTACATTCAATTGGAAAAGTGAAATGCAAGAGTGGAGCAGATTTGCTAACCAATGTTTTGTATGTTCCTACAATACCTAAAAACTTGATTAGTGTGGGACAGATAGTTGAAAAAGGTTTTCAAGTCAGGTTTACAAATGAAGGAGTATTTGTGGAAGATCCAGAGAATGGATATAATCAGATTGTCTCTGGTAAGAAAGAAGGTAGACTCTTTACTTTAAGAGTGCAAGGGAACATTGGTCAAGCTTTGCTCACACATGGTGAAGCAGTGATTACAGAACTTGATCTCTGGCATAAGAGATTAGGTCATTTCAATGAAAGAGGAATTAAAGCTATGGTTGCTAATCAGTCTGTACTAGGATTACCAAATGTGCAAAGTCAACATATGGTTTATAAATGTGAAGCATGTCAAATGGGTAAAGCACACAGGTTACCATTTCAAAAGAAAGGATTCAAACATGATGGAGTACTTGAGCTCATTCATACAGATGTATGGGGACCAACAAAAGAAGGATCTATCAGTGGCTCAAGGTATTATGTTCTTTTCATTGATGATGCTACAAGATGGATAACATTATATGTTTTGAAGGAAAGATCAGAAGTGTTTGGAGCTTTCAAGCATTTTCATGCATATGCAGAGAGAGTCACAGGTCAAAAGCTTAAGAGACAGAGGTCTGATGGAGGGGGAGAATACTTCTCCCAAGAGTTCAATGATTATCTTTGGAATGCAGGTATTAAGAGAGAAATAACTTGCAGGTATACACCACAACAAAATGGTGTAGCAGAAAGAAGGAACAGGACTTTGGTTGAGTGTGCTAGAGCTATGCTAAAGGAGAAGAACTGTCCAAATTATCTTTGGGCTGAGGCTGTAAATACAGCTACATATCTTGTGAATAGATTACCATGTGCAGCTCTGAATGGAATGACTCCATATGAAGCTTGGTGGGGTAAGAAACCAACACTAGATCATTGTAGAGTGTTTGGATCAATTGCATATGCTTATGTGCCATTACAACTTAGGCATAAACTTGAACCAAAGGCAGAAAAATATGTGTTCATTGGTTATGATGAAAAGCAGATGGGTTACAGATTGTGGAATCCTCTAACCAAACAATTTATTGTTTCTAGAGATGTTACATTTGATGAACAGAAAAGTTGGTATGCAGATCAAAGTCATACAGCTGAAGAATTTGAAGAAGAGGTAAGAAGATGTGAGAAAGGAAAATCAATTGTGCAGGTAAATAGAGATGAAGACTATATGCAAGCAAGTACATCCAGAAGTGGATTAACAAGAATGAATGAAGAAGCTCCTATATTTGATGAAGAGGTGTATCCAGAAACTTATGAAGAATGTGAACCAAGAAGGTCAAGCAGGACAAGGAGACAACCAGAAAGGTATTCTTATGATACTTCTTACATAACTCAGAAGAACTATGCATATATGGTCAAAGATGATGAAGAACCTCAGAACTATGATGAAGCTAAAGGTAAAAAGCAATGGGAAGAAGCAATGAAGGAAGAGTTCAATGCACTGGAGGAGAACAAGACATGGGAACTTGTTCCTAAACCAAATGGTAAGAAAGTAATTGGAAATAAATGGGTTTATAAAGTGAAGAAGCTTGCAGATGGAAGTATAGCCAGATACAAAGCTAGATTGGTGGTGAAAGGCTATGCCCAGACCTATGGCATAGATTATGATGAGACATTCAGTCCTGTAGCTAAGATGTCAACTATAAGGACAATCATTGCTATTGCAGCTTCAAAAGGATGGACCCTAAGTCAATTGGATATAAAAAATGCATTCTTGAATGGATACATATCAGATGAGGTATACATGGAACAACCTCAAGGGTTTATAGATTCCAGGTATCCAAATTTTGTTTGCAGGTTGAGAAGAGCATTGTATGGATTGAAGCAAGC
>CM035423.1:96359212-96386712 GCA_020310875.1 Ceratopteris richardii
AATCCCTCTGCCCTATATACAGATAAGAAGTCTAAAGATAAGGGTAAAAGTAAGAAGGTTGATGAAGAAGCCTCTACCTCCCAAGCAAACTATGCAGGGAGAGGTAGATCATCTAGAGGTAGGGGCAGAGGAGGTAAGTCAGGTAGGGGGAGACCCTATAACCAATCTCCATGCAATATTTGTGGTTTGTCTAACCATACTACAGATGAATGCTATAAAAACTACAAGAACCAAAGAGGAAGAGGTCACCAAAGAGGAGGATACTCTCAAGGCAGAGGCAGATTCAATCAATCTCAAGGCTACCATGGCTACAACAATAATTACAACAACAACTACAACAATAGCTACAATCACAATGGCAATTATCAAGGAGGATACATGAACAGAAAGGATTACAACAATTATGCAGAGGATCAAGATGATTCCTTGTTGATTATGAACATGACATCTAAATCAGGTATCAATGATGATCATTTGTTCTATATTGATTCAGGATGCTCTAACCATGTAGCTGGGAATGTTGCCTTACTCTCTGATTTGGAAGAACCTAAAGGCAAGCACCAAGTGCAGACAGGTGATGACACTAAACATTTAGTGGTTAAAGTAGGTAATGTCAAAACAAGTGATGGTAATCAGAATTTACTAAGCAGAGTATTGTATGTTCCAACAATCACCAAGAATCTGATGAGTGTAGGTCAGATTGTTGAAAAAGGTCTACAGGTCAGGTTCACTCAACATGGTGCTTATGTGGAGGATCCAAGACATGGATTCAGAAGGATAGCCAAGGGAGAGAAGTCAGGTAGATTGTTTACCTTTGAACTTGAAGATACTAAGAATATTGCCTTGTACAACTATAAGGACCAAACCCTATCAGAATTGGAGATGTGGCACAAGAGATTAGGTCACATTGGAGAGAGGACCATAAAGCAAATGAGTAGGGATCAATGTGTGCTTGGGATACCCAATGTATCCAAGCAACACATGATATACAAGTGTGGGGCTTGTCAATTTGGTAAGTCACACAGATTGCCATATACAAAAAAGGGTTTTATGCATGAAGACTATTTGGAATTGGTGCATACAGATGTTTGGGGACCAAGCAAGGAGTCATCCATATCTGGATCAAGGTACTATGTATCTTTTATTGATGACTATAGCAGATGGACTGTTTTGTACTTCATGAAACATAAAGATGAAGTATTTAATTGTTTCAAAAAATATCTTGCATTAGTTGAGAATCAAACAGGTAGACATTTGAAGAGACTAAGGTCAGATGGTGGTGGAGAATACTTCTCCAATGACTTTGAAGAATTCTTGCAGGAAAGAGGCATCAAGAGGGAGATTACCACAAGGTACTCACCTGAACAAAATGGGGTAGCTGAAAGGAGGAATAGACTCATTGTGGAGACAGCTAGGTCTATGCTTAATGAGAAAAAACTACCAAATTATCTTTGGGCAGAGAGTGTATCTACTGCCACATACTTAATCAACAGGTTGCCATCAAAGACACTTGATGGAATGACACCCTATGAGGCTTGGCATGGTAAGAGACCATCTCTGGATCATTGCAAGATCTTTGGGTGTGTTGCATATGTGCATATTCCCTCACAGGTAAGGGGAAAGCTAGACCCTAAGGCTGAAAAGTGTATCTTCATTGGTTATGATTTGAATCAGAAAGGATACACGTTCTATAATCCCTCAAATAAAGGCTTCAAGGTAAGCAGAGATGTCATATTTGATGAAAATGATTCATGGTATGAAAATGAGTGCAGGAAAGTTAGCCTACCTTATGATATGGAAGAAGACTTTCCAAAGCTTATCAGACAAGAACCAACTCAGATGGAGGACACAAGCTCAGATGATGAAGACACCATCAACATTGAAGAGTTCAAGGCTTGGAAATCCAAAGGGAAGATGAAGATGAAGCAACTTGAAGACAATGCAGAATCCTCAACTCAAGCTATGAGGAGATCTCAAAGAGAAAAGAAGAAACCTATTAGGTATGGGTATGATACTTCACTTGTAACCAAGCACTCTGTATATCTTGCAAAGGATATCTTGAATGAAGAACCAGGTACATTTGAGGAAGCTATTACTAAACCAGAATGGAAGGAAGCAATGGATGAAGAAATGGAGGCTCTCAAGGAGAGTGATACTTGGGACTTGGTACCCAAGAAGGACTCCATGAAAGTGATAGGATCCAGATGGATCTACAAACTCAAGAGGAATTCAGATGGTACAATAAACAGGTATAAAGCTAGGTTGGTAGCCAAGGGTTTTGCACAAACCCAAGGCATTGATTATGAGGAGACATTTTCTCCTGTGGCCAAGATGCCAACTATCAGAATTATGGTGAGTGTAGCTGCATCCAAGAATTGGAACATGTACCAATTGGATGTGAAGAATGCATTCTTGAATGGATGGATATCTGAAGAGGTCTACATGTCACAACCACCTGGCTATGAAGATCACAATAAGGTAAATCATGTTTGCAAATTGAAGAAGGCTCTGTATGGATTGAAGCAGGCACCTAGAGCATGGAATTACAGGTTGACAACCTATCTCTTGGATCAAGGATTTGTGATGAGTAAAGCAGATACTTCATTGTTTATAAAGAAGAACAATTCAGAGGTAATATACTTGTGTGTCTATGTTGATGACATCATTATTACAGGAAATGATGTTCAAGGAATTAGACACATCAAAAGTCAAATGATGAAGGAATTCAAGATCAATGATCTTGGATTGTTGAAGTACTTTCTAGGACTTGAATTGGTATACACAAATTCAGGTATATTCATTACTCAGAAGAAGTACATTCAGGACATGGTTAAGAAGTTTAATTTGCAGGAAGCTAAGATCTCAAACATTCCTATGGAGGTCAACCACAAACTCAGTGCACATGAAGGAGAAGAACTCAAAGATATAACAGGTTACCAAAGTTTGGTAGGTAGTCTTAATTATGCTACCTTAACCAGGATTGATATATCATATGGTGTTAGTGTACTTAGCCAATTTATGCATAAGCCAAGAGTACCACATTTGGAGGCAGCCAAGAAGATAGTAAAGTATCTAAAGGGAACACAAAATCATGGTTTGTACTTTCCATATTCATCAGACATTGATATCAAAGTATATTCAGATGCAGATTGGGCAGGATGCAAGGATGACAGGAGGAGTACATCTGGTTACATATGCTTTGCAGGTGATAAACCAATTTCTTGGTCATCCAAGAAACAACCCACAGCGGCTCTATCATCCACTGAGGCAGAATACAGAGGGCTAGCCAATGCCACTCAAGAAGCCATATGGTTGAAGCTACTATACTCAGAATTGGGTCTATGCACAAGGCCACCTATCATATTTGGTGATAACACAAGTTCACTTCACCTAGCAGCTAATCCTGTGTATCATGCTAGGACAAAACACGTAGAGGTTCATTACCACTATGTGAGGGAGAAATTGCTTGGCAAAGAAATTCAATTATCATATGTGTCTACTAATATACAATGTGCAGATTTGCTTACAAAAGCTTTGGATGGGAGCAAGCTATGCAGGTTTAAATCCATGATTGGATTACAGGATATCATTGAAGACTAAAGATGAAGACTCAAGCAAGTGTTTGGCTTGAGGGGGAGCTGTTGGTGCAAACAAGCCTTAACACTTGGCTTTGTCTTGTACCTTGAAGAACATTAGATATCAACCTTGAAGATTTTACAAGAGCTTGGAGTAATTCATGAAGACTTCATTTGAAGGAAGACCATAGGAACACTTGCCTATGTTTAGTTACTCTTTACTTTATGTAAAAGTCAATATGACTCTATGTAATCATACCTACCTTCAAAAGTCGTGGAATTTGAAAGGTATGAATGGAGAGAATATCTCCATGTGATTAGATGAGAGATTTGAGGGAGCCTACATTTGAATTTGAAATTCAAACTCTCTTCAAACTCTTATAAAAGACTATGGAAAAAGTCGCGGGTCAGAGAGCTCAGTTCCCGAGGTAATTCCAAGCAATACATTGAGTGTGTGAGAGCTACTATTGAGCCTACACCTCTGAGTACCATTGGGCATCACTCTACATGCCAATGGGAATGTACATTTGATAGATTCAATACATATACTCATAGTCATTATCTCTGTGTTTTCTCTGTGTGTTCATCTTCAAGTCTGTCAACTTCAACAGAACATATCTCAAGATCTACTGAACCAAATTGGATGATTCAAAGCTCATTGGAACCAGCTCAAAGCATTCTACAACACTACAAAATTTCAAGTCATTCTATTCAGCCAATTGGGAGAAATCACAGTCGAAGCAGTCACTGGTATATTTCTGAGTTGTTCCTAAAAAGTCGGGGGTGTCTCTGATTTTGCTAAAGATCATGCTCAGTGTATAGTTTGTTAATTGGAGTGATTTAACTTGCTAATAGTAGCTTGTTAAGTTAATTTAATACTCCCAGAAGGAATTAAACCAATTGCAAGTGTGCTGGTCACACAGAACTTAGGACTGAGCAGGTGTCATTACAGGAATAGTAAGTTTTTGGACTTGTGAAGGTTCAAACTTATCTGTTTTGATTTGATCATTACACAATTGGTTTGTAAAGCACATATATAGTTTCTTGGTGTCATTTGAAAGCTCAAGGAGTCTCCTAACCATATCTGAAGAGAAAAGAGGGCAGGTGTGAAGCAGGATTTGCAGCACCAACTCAACTTCTGAGAGTACCCAGCCATCACATCCAACATATCTATCTATCTAAAATGTACTATCCTTGCCTCTGCTGCACTTGTTTCATCCTGTTCCTCTTCAATTTCTAGATTTTCTTCCTCCTTGGCCTTGTACCACTAAAAGTCTGAGGCTGTCTCCATGTTCACTGCTCTTGCCTGCGCCCTCGTAAAATATACTTTACCAAAGCGGTTGCATCTATCCTTCATGCATTTCTTGCTGCGTCAGTAGTACAATAGGATCGCCAATTGTGTTGAGGGTTCCAAGGTTCATCACAACATCGAAGAAGAAAACATTCAAAATTACTCATTTAAATTGCACTGATCCTCATTCATAGAGATTCTACCCGATCATGTTGAAGTTGTGTCGCAATTCCATTTCTATTCACTTCTACTGAATCAGAATTACACGGTCTCAAATCAAACTACACAATTCAAAAGGTTAACAGAATCACTCACACACACACAGATTCAATGCACGTCTGTGCAGACAACTTGAATTTCTCTATAGACTTCACGAAAATAAAAGGTTGCAAACACGAATTCTTCTTTTGTAGACATTTCTGGTCTCTGATTGACTTAACGATGCTATTACAGAATTATGAGTTTTTTGGATTTCATAGGTCTCATTTGACACACTGCGCTATTACATTACTCACAGACTGGGCAATGATTCCTGCAGAACCTGTTCTCTATCCTCAAAATCTCTGTTGAGAATTCTTCTTCCTTATAGTTGTCGCGCTCTCTCTTTTGTAACGTCTTCTCTCTTTTCGACATGTCCCCCTGACCTCGACATAACCGTCTCGTCTTTTTTTTTCAAAATCCAATCCACCAAAAAGATATATCTAACTACATAATAACTACATTTAACCATCTTTTCTGAATTCAAATTAATCATTCATCTTCCAGATTTCCCTGCCTTCAACAATGACCAAAGATCTCGAGTTTTAGACTTACTAGGAGGTCTTGTGCTCTTGTGAACAAGTGATCCACTTAGCTTAGTGGTTAAGTCTCAAGGATGTGAAGGAGGAGGTCTTGGGTTCAAACCCCATGGGGAGCATGGGAAGAGTGTTTTGCCCAAAGATCTCTAGAGCCTTCTAGAAGCATCCAGTTGAGTTAACTCGAGTTAACTGGGACACTTGGCGCACATGTAGTTACATGGCTGACACTTGGCTGGCTAGTATCCACCTGCCCAAGAAGGCAGTCCCCTGGAGAGAGCTATATAAAGAGGCATTTGGTTGGGAGGAGAGTCATCTCTCAAGCATGTGGTGGTCGTAATCCTTGCTCTCTTGCATTGGTATCAGAGCACTCTCCATAGCTCTTTCCATGTCTTCTTGCTCATCGGATTTTGGCGTCCATAGCTCTCCAACAAACGTCGAAGTCTGCTCACAGGCGTGCTGAAGCACCATCCGAAATTATTTCGATGGGCAAGGAGGAGGTTGCAAAACGTGAAGTCATTTTCTGCTGTGCTCGCAGATGGGATTTAATCCCGTGACTTGTTAGATCTTACGACTCTCACTTATCAAGAAGGCAACATCCTTGCGACATCACATATCCTGCGCTTTATTGATTGTCTGCTACGCGCTGCGTTTCAGCCTCTTTCATCAACATCAAAAGGAGAACGACGAGCAGAATTGAACCCGACGCCAGCCGAGAGCAATTCGTTGTCTTATCCACGATGCCAACCGATGTGTGTCTCTGAGCACGATCGCACATGTTTGTTGTAGAAATCGATTACAACAGAGCAAAGAAGAAAACGTTCCAGGCTGTACAATTCCGGATTTGAACCCGTGTCCTGTTGGGGATTGCGATTGTCCCTTAGCCAAGGAACCAAGCCCTCGTGGTGACGACGCCTGTTCAAGAAATTAATTCTTAATTGATTTTTGCGCTGTAGAAGTCCACAACTTCTAATAACAGAGCAAAAGAGCGGAATTGAGCTGTTAATCCCGAGCCAAGTTTACTTGGATTATGGCTTTTTCTTGAGCTGTTGATATTCCCAACCAAGCCCAAGAGCATATCTGAGGTGATCAAAACTGAAGATAGCCCAAGTCTTAGAGAAGAACGGAAGAGGAGCTGTGGAGTGAAGATCCGAAGGCCTAACTTCGTCATTATTCTAGTACTTGAAAGGGGGATAGATAAAAAATTTGGGCTCTTGATCTCCAACCATGAATTAAGATGCTTCTTTTCAAGGATCAATGGAAGGACGTAGCTCTATGTGGAGCTAAGTATTTTCCAAATTATGTTTTCATTTTGATATTTGTTTGCTAGAATGCTTTCATTTAGGATGCATTAATTAGGACTAAAAGCATAATCCAATTATGGTTATCTCAAGATGAAAGCTAATTAGAGAACTAAACGGTATTGAAATGACACAAAAGTATACAAAGTACTTTTTAGTTTTATGCATGCAATGAAATTTCTATTTCCATTCATGCACAAAAATGAAAAGATTATTTGTGCATAAAAGAATGTCTTATGCACATCAAGTTCGCACTTGCTTGGGAAAGGTAGTTAATTCTCCAGTTCATGCACTTGAATAATTACCTTTTGCCAGAATAGCAAGCAGGTTGTTTTTGCATGGATGCTTGTTTGCATACCTAATAAGCTCAAGATTTGCTTAAGTTCATTACACTTGCATGAACTCACATGCATTTGCACCCAAGAATGGGCATTTGCATACATGAACATACATTTGCATGCAATTAGACTTTTTCTAACTTTCTTTTTCTAACTTGACTTAGCTAGGTGGAAAAAATAGAAAATTATCTAGTTGCAAGGATCTTGACCATCATGCAACTAAGTATCTAGTCTATTTTTTTCCTAAAAAGTGATACATAGGTAGCACTTAGTAGGAGTCTTTTTGAGGAGAAGAAAGCATGTTGAAAGTAAGTATTCATAGAGCTACTTTCCAATGCGCATGCTCAGTCTAAGTTTGGGAAGAAACCTAGACATTCTTAGCAACTAACAAGGATTTAGTTGTTTTTGGATGTTCATGTTCATGCACCCAAGTAGGGAAGTTTCTGTTGAAAAACAAACCAATTGAACTTGTAAGTTCAAAAAATTTTGGAAGGTTTAGTACTTTAATATTCATCAAACATTGATGAAAATAAGTAGAAGTATTGAACTTCTAGAATCCTTGGAACTCTAGTATTCATAGATGTTATTTTCCAGAAATGCATCTCGAGGCATGATGCAAGGTCTTCAATTGACACGAATACTTTTGAAGGAAACTTGCTTGATTCTATTTAAGCTAACTCAAGTCTTAAAAAAGAAATCAAGACAAATATTAATTGATCTTTAGGAATCAAGTAATTTCCTAAAGTCATGATAATTAATGAAATGATTCAAATTATTTTTGAAATAGATATCTTAGGAAATCCCGATATTTCCTAAAGACAATTTAGGAAACAAGTTCTTTCCTAAAAGATTAGCTTCAAGTGGTAAAGCCTTGAATCTTATAAAAATCAAGAATATTTTTTATAAGATTAAGTAATCAATTCCAAGCATTATTTGCTTGTGCAAAGTTTTCAAACATGGAGACTTTATTAAAGCACTTTTCTGAAGATAAGAAAAGTATGCTTGGTGGTCTTTAAGATAAGAAAAGCTTAAACAAGAGACCCAAGTAAAGTAATCTTTGGAAATTAAGTTATTTCCTAAAGATAAACTAATGAAAGAGTCCAATTAACTATTTCATTGGCTAAAAGAGAATACCTTTTGGACAAGGAAAGCCTTAAGACTTGGTCTTATCCAAAAGTCTAGAATTTCATTTGAAGATCTTTCCAGTAAAGGAGAAGATTCCAAGATGAATCATTGGACTCGAAAGTAAAAGATTCCAAGATGAGTCATTAGCTTAGTATTACTTAATTCCAAGATGAATCATTAGCTTAGTATTACTTGATTCCTTGGTAGGAATCAAAAAGTTCTTGAAAGAAAAATCTCCCCAGATGTGATACTAGCATTGTTAGCAGCAGACAAGGAACTGAAGGACTAACGAGGCATGGCAGTCAGAGAAGAGAGTCAGAAGGGAGAGAAGGCACAAGCAGACAAGGGAGTCAACGAAGATCTGGCAAATAGGCCAATAATTTTCTTCAAGAAGAAGCACGTATGAGCATTCACGCAGATCTAGCACTAAGGCAACCCTTTAGTTTTTCAAAACCCTTACACCAATCAAAAGTGATTCTCATCACTAAACACCATTGTAAATACCATTTCATATTTTTTTAGCTCCATTTTGTGCAAGCCAAGGAGTCTTTGAGCTTGAGGAGCTTTAGAAGTATCTACCTGCCAATTTTTGTATTTTTTAGATCTCGTTTGAGCCCTCAAATAAGCCCTGGAACCTAATTCTTAACTAGGCCGGACACTAGGTCTGAACAGGGCCAAAGCTAGTCAAAAACTATAAAAAGAGCTAGAGAGCTCATTTTTCAGGTTAGATTGTAATTGAAACAAACTAGTAAGAGCTTCTTGAAAGTAATCTAAGAACTCCATTGATTCTCACTCTTTGTCTTGCCGTGTGTGCGCGTGTGTGTGTATGTGTGTGCATGATTGTGTGCTTCTCACTCACGCACTTGTGCCGCCACTTGCTCGAGGTCTTCATACCATCCTCACGTCTTCCCGGATTGACATTAAAGGAGGTGCTACTCATCACTAAGCTACACCAAATTTTGGCGCCGTTGCCGGGGATCGAATTTTGAGGACGAGCGTGTGATGGTAAGACGTAGAGTTGACGCGTTGGAGTTGTAGGTATTTTCTTCACTTTCATCTATTTTCTTGTTTTTCCTTCACCATCTTCATCACCATCTCCCACCTCCATCTCCATCATCGCGAAAATTTCTGTTTTTTTTATTATATCACCTTCCCCACCTCATTTCCCTCATTCCACTTGTGAGAGAGAGCGAGAGAGCGATATTGCGTGTGTGTTTTCTTGCATGTTTCTTGAGATTTTTGCAGGACCTTGCTGAATCACCATCCCCAGCTCCCTGCGCAGGTACGAAACTCGTCGAATCTGTCTCGCAGTTGCCAGCCTCTGTCGATCGCGATCGACAGAAAATTCGATCATTTGGTAAAACAAAGTTCACCACTAGCACAAGCATGATGAGCACATCCCAAATCACCTAAAACAGTAGAAAAATTCCGTGTTTTTTTGTCAATCGCGACCGACAGCCTCTGTCAATCGCGACCGACAGACCCTGTCAATCACGACCGACAGACCCTGTCAATCGCGATCGACAGACCTCACGACCGACAGATTGCCACGTAGGACCCTGTCAATCGCGATTGATACCGTCGATCGCGATCGACATCCACGACCGACACCTCTGTCAGTCGCGATTGACACCGTCGATCGCGACCGACTGAAATTCAACGACTGATTGACTTTTACGCGTAGCCACGTGTCCATCGCGACTGATAGGCCCCCGATTGACTGAAATTTCGGCGAAAAATCCGGAAAACATGTCGATCGTGATTGATACCGTCGATCGCGATTGACAGCCACGATCGACTCTGTCGATCGCGATTGACACTGTCGATCGCGACTGACAGGCCCGACGGACACCTCTGTCAATCGCGATTGACAGACCTGTCGATCGCGATTGACAGGCTTTTCGGCCAAAAATTAGGGTTTGCCTTTGTTCAAACTTTGGGATAATTTTGGGGCAAAATAGTCAATCCATTAGCATTATTGGAGGTTCTTACACTTGTGTTTTGGGAGAAAATCCTAGGATCTGTCAGCCAGATTGAATCCTGTCTTAACCCCCTAAACCCTGAACAGTCATAACTTCTTCATACGAAATCAATTTTTTGAGCTCTAGGGCTTGTTGGAAAGCTCGTGGCATATACTACACGCCCTCAACTGTTTTTTATAAAGATAATGCATTGATTTTCAGATAGGGTATTTTGAAGTTGGCCATACCTAGGGGGATCAAAGTCAGGGGTCTTTAGAATTGTTTTCTTAAAAATCACTATGCAAGTTAGTGTTTGTGCTACAGGACTGAAAATCATCGGTTCTGTCTTTGAAATTTAAATCTTAAGGCTAACTTGGGAACTCTTACAGATCTATTGAGAGCTTCGAAAGGTGTTCTAAGCAAGTGTAAGTGCAAGCTTGGGAACACACTTCTTGGGCACTCAAGGGCAACCAAGCAGGAAACAAAAGATTGGAAACTTTTAACCCCCTCTGTCAATTCATAGTTTAGGCTAAGAACGACTAGAGGTAGGAGTAAGTCAGGGCGACGATAGGCAGGTATCAAGTTGAAGACTACCTAAAAACTCCAGTTCAAGCTAAAAACCTAATCTCTGTACTGTCGATAACATAAAGAAAAGAACCTAACGTGGAACGATCAACCTGAAAGCACGAAGAACATTCAAGTATTCCTGACGACGTAATATCAGACAAGACCTTAAACACGAGAAATAACTAAAAAGAACCAAGCAACTAATATAAAGTAACCAGCAACGAGGTTGTACTCTAGGCAAAGAATTGGGCTACTTAAATAGGCATATGAACCTTAGATCAGGACGACATCTAGTAAGGGAGAGACAAAGCCTTAGATCTTCAGAGGCTAGTGTTAACCACACTGCTAGGTCTTGGGCCCAGCAGTTGAGCCACCACTCGTACTACCCTAGCTCTGAGACCAGTGAGTCAGAGATGTCTCAAGGCATGGACAGACCTATAGGAAGTTTAGGAGTGCCTTACTTGCACAGGGTAGAAGGCCCTTACAAAACACAGTTGGAATACCTTAGGACCAACCGATTAGGTGCTAGCATCTATGAGGACGGCCTAGGAAGATCCGTGGTCCATATTAAAAACCCTGACCAATCCATAGGACTAGAGCACCCAGCTGTCAAGTTTGAAAACGGTGCATACCTGGACAAAGAAGGAACCATATACGTAGTCACCAGTCACCCAGATAGGACAGATGAATTTGGGAATGTAATCTCAGAAGCGGACTTAGGTGACTTGGAACAAGGAAACATGGGAGTAGAACCTAGAACACCCCGAGGCAAATCTGTTCTCACTAGGATTATTACACCTGAGTGGGTGCCCCAAGACAACAAGAGCATAGACCTGCTTCTGAACCGAGAGACGGACGAGGCCTTTTGGAAGTATAAATCTAATCAGCCAACTGATATAGGAACAATCATGATCTATGAGTTTAAGGATCCTGATAGCCCAGGCAGAGTGACCTACTTAGATCACGCTTCAGAAAGGATCTTTGTGGTTACGGAAAATGATAGGCATGCTTACACTTGGAAGGGTGAATTCGTTTTCCCCCAACCAAGATCAAATGTATCATATGGTCACCCTGGAGCTGGAACATCCCAAGCTCATGGAATGCAAAGAGACAGAAGTAGAGATAGACCAGAAGTAAGCTTTGCCAACCCAGTGGGCAGAGAAAGAACGAGGACGGAAACGAATAGAGTGGAACCTGAGGGACATAGAGCTCCGGGGAACCAAAGAAATGTGGATGGATTCCCTCTGCCGAGACCTAGAGAGCACACAAGGACTTTGAGACCGACCCAGCTAGTTAAGTCCATGAAGAACTACTTCGATGGCACAGGAGATCCCTATGATCATGTGGCAGAGTTCAAGCAAGTCTTGAGAGCTGAACAAGTGGAGGATCTATTCACGCAGTACAATGCCTTTGGTCTGACCCTTAGGAACACTGCCCTGACATGGTTTCAGCCACTAAATGAGAGGCAGTTCAGGAGCATAGACCAACTCCTAGAGGCTTTCATCATTGAATTCTCTAAGAGTGGCATAAGGCACAATACCTCCTCGCTGATTCACAGCTTCAAGCAAACCCCGCAAGAGACTGTAAGACTTGCAGGAAGGAGATTTAGGCAATATCTTGAAAGATGCCCTGTTTCGGAGTTACCCACACCAGCCAAGCAAGTAGCCTTATTCTTGGATGGATCGCTAAGTACCAAATTAAGATCATATGTGTACTTGAAAGACCCTAGGACCATAGAAGAGTGTGTACGCATGTGTATTGACATTGAGGATAACCTAGGGGAGGAGTTAGAGCTTGCTAAGATATACAAAGATTCGGATAGTGCCTCAAGCCTCTCTTCCACGCAATCCACATCAATCGAGGAACTTGCAGAGAAAGTAGCTCAGAAATTAGGTGTAACTAGCAAACAAATCCCAAGGTTTGCCCCTGTGAAAAGGTGTTATACGTGTGGTGGTGACCACATGGCGAATGTCTGCCCCATTATGGCTCAGCCCCAAGTAAATCCTAGTAGCCAGTACTGCACCATAGAACGGAGATACACCAATCACACCGCACAAGATTGCCCATACAACAAGCAGGCAGTTAGGCAACCCTACCCTCAGCCATACCCGCAGCAAGGAAGATACCAGAACCCGTACCCTCCACAACCATATGGCAGGCCACAACAACCGTATCAGCAACCCTACCAAAACCAACAAAGACCTCAGCCAGTGTTAGCTCAACAACCCCCTGCCCCAGCTAATGTGATTCCGGTAAAGTATGCTGTTGCAGAAGAAAACCTGAATAGAGCTATAGTCCCTGTAACACCCTTGCTTTCTGAAAGTGACCCGAGTGACCATAGCTTTGATTCTACACATGTTGATAGTCCCCAGGCCTACTACATGCAGTCTCCTGAACATGGTGAGTCCTACTATAGTGAAGAGCCAAATGAACTAAGTTGGGAGTCAGATTACACGAATGTCATGTATACAAACCCCAGCCCTAGACCCCAACCTAGGCAGGTACGACCACCATTTCCTAGAGGACCATGCTACAGGTGTTAGGGAGATCACTTCATTCATGATTGCCCCATGCCTGCACCTACACGACCCCAATCAGTGACAATCCAGGGCTATTGCCAAGAGTGTGGAAAGGAGCATCTCTTACGAGATTGCCCTAAGAATCCTAATAATATGCCAAAAATCACTCCCATTAATGTGATTGGGTTGGTTGTAGATTCCTCAGGAAGTGTCACTTCCACTGCACCAGTACAGGTAGTCACTAAAGCTCAGGCATTGCAGCAAAACCAAGGGGCAAGCCAGGAAAAGGGCTCAGAGGCTAGTGAAATTGAGAGCATAACCAAGAAAAGGACTAGAGCTTGGAAAGATAGTCGGGAAAGAATGAAAAGGCAATGGGCAAAGAAGATGAGTGAACTCGAGGAAAGCGTAAGAGAAACAAGAGCCAGAATAACCGAACTCACAACTCAAACTCCCTCTCACACTACTCCACCACCACCATTCCCATCTCCATCCGACCCACCACCTTCCAACCCGCCTCATACGACTCCACCACCCCCCAAAGTAGGATCAGTCTTAGCAGATCCCACTCCCGAGGACCTAAACATGATGCTTAAAGCATATCAGGCCAGAATCCAAGAAGGGCCAACCATAACCGATCATGAAAAATGCTACCCTAGAGCCGAGCTAGAGCTTGAACGAACTAAAATTTGTGCTAAGATGGTGGAATTGGCTCAAGCCATGTTCGAAGCTAGCCGCCTCTTTAACATCTCTAGCTCAGCTAAGACGCAGTTACATTTTGATGGACTGCTAGAAAGAATAGAGAGGCTAATTACACAATCAGAAAAGGAACCTGCCCCTCAAAGAAAGGAAAGGGCAAGAGAACGGATAAGCCAGCCTCTTCAGGAAGCCCATGTGCCTCCTCAAGAAGCTTATCTTTCCCCCCAAAAGGCAGATGAGCCTCCCTCGAAAGCTTACGTACCTCCACAGGTTGCCTTCATTCCTTCTCAGGGAGCGTATGAGCCTGTTCGGAAAAGTAATAGAATAAGTAATCTTCCCCAGGAAGCTTGTGCTCCAGCCATCTATGAGAACGAGGAGAGAGCCAACGATAGAATAAGCCCTCCTTCCCAGGTTGCTTATGTGCCTAATTCTACGGAGCCAGACACTTCTTCTTCTATGAATCGGTTTGCACCAGACTTCCTACGAGAGATTCAAGAAGACAAATGGGATAACGAAAGTGAAGTCGCCCCTCCCTTTGAACTTGTGGATGATGCACACGACCAATTCCCACAAGACATCCCATCTATTTACGGGGAGCATGAGAGTACTCAGTCTCACGAGAGATTGGACTTTGAGTCTAATTCCATACAAGAGCTACCCCACTTCACAGGCCCATGGGAAGCAAGGTCCACGTGTATGAGAGCACCCACAGTCATGGTAAGGAACGACGACTCAGTCATACCTAGGAACACGGAGGTAGTAAAGAACACCAAGGTGCAGCGCGATCTCACTTTGGAAGAACTGCCTAAGGATAGATCAAAAGCGCGGAAATATGTAGCCAGTCAAGTAACTGAAGTTGCAGAACCACGTTCTCGGGTAGGATCCCAGAAGACAGTGCCAGGAATACCATTGGACAAGATAGGAGAAATGTGTGAAGGGGAAGAAGGAAACACCTACCTGCCCATCACCTATCAAGGACATACCACCAAGGCCATTTTAGACTCAGGTGCAGGAGTTGCTATCGCTACCACCTCCCTATGGAAGCGTTGGGGCAAGCCAGCACTCAGACCCACGAGGATGAAATTGCAAATGGCCGATGGTCATATAGAGAGGCCCTTGGGATTGCTAGAAGGCATAACTCTCACCACTTGTGGTGTTGAGTTTGAGCATAGCTTTGCTATATGTGATTTTAGCAAGAATCATGCCTATGAGATGATTTTGGGAAGACCCTTCATGCGATAATTGCAAGTGGTCCAGGATTGGGGAACCAACTCCTTGTATTTGCAACACTTAGGTGTTACGACCAAAGTCAATCTCAAGGATTATTCTCATAGAGATGTCCCTCCTATCCAATGGAATCCCATCCATAGAGCCAAAGATGATACAGAATCGGTGCATTCCATAGGGTCTGGATCCTCATGGATGCATGAAGACATCCACTTATGGATGTGCAAAGTAGCAGTAGAGGAAGAGAAGAGAGAAAAGGCCAGAGAAATAGGTGCAAACGAAACCCATAGACCAATCCAAGACCCAGCCTATGCACCTGTAGTTTTTCCAGATGAGGAATTTGAACCCCATGGCTAGGCAGAACTCTTAGCAACAATGGATGTAGCCATCAATGAGCAACAATGGACACCCCACTGTGACGAGGATGGCTATAACATTTCGATCTTCTCCATAGAGCCAATCATGGGAGATGCGGTGTTAGAAGAGTGTGAACCTAGCCTTGATGCATTTGAGGATGCAAGTGACTCCGACCTAGAGTCAATCATTATGGACCCACCTTTTGCATCAGATGAAGAATACTTCCATGAAATAGAATTTCAACCCCAGAGGCATGGAGAGCTTACAAACGATGTAAGATTAGCAACACATGTGACCCCCAAGGAAGAAGGAAAGAAACGGAAGGAGAGAGAAGCCTCACCAGAAGAGGAAGAGTCTTTGTTTGAGGTCCCAGAAAATTTTAAGAAGTATGAGATAGACGACAGGAGAGTCATGATAAGAATGCCTAAACGAGAGGCACAATCAGGGGAGGCCTATGATAACAAAGAAACCACCAAGAAAATAGTAGTGGCCCTAGAAGAAGGAGAGGAGAGATGCACGTACATAGGCCATGACCTAACAGAGGAAGAAGAGCATGCGTTAATTGCCTTGCTAAGAGAATACAGAGATGTATTCGCTTGGAGCTACAAGGATTTGAAAGGTGTTGACCCTCACATATGCTCACACACCATCCCCATGACTTTAGATGCCAAACCCTCTAAGCAAAAGCCCTATACATATAACGATAATTACGCTGCTAAGATCAAAGAAGAGATAGATAGACTGGTTGAAGCTGGATTTATCTATGAAATTGAGCACACTGAATGGGTATCCCCCATCGTAGTGGTGCCCAAGAAAAATGGAAAGCTGCGCGTATGCATTAACCTAAAAAAGGTTAATGCCGCCACTATTCGAGATAACTATCCGCTTCCCATCACAGAACATCTCTTAGAACGAGTGGCAGGCAAGGAAGTGTACAGCTTCCTTGATGGATTTTCGGGTTACAATCAAGTAGCCATAGCTCTAGAGGATCAGCATAAGACAGCCTTTGCCACAGTATGGGGCATTTTTGCCTTTAGAGTAATGCCATTTGGGTTTACCAATGCACCAGCTACCTTCCAAAGGCTGATGTGCCATGTATTTAAAGAGTTCCTGAGGAAAAACTTAGAAGTCTACGTTGATGATCTTTGTGCTCATTCCAACATTAGACAAACCCATATCCCTGAGCTCAGACAAATCTTTGACAAATGTAGAGAATATCAAGTCTACCTAAACCCCGAAAAATGTGTTTTCATGGTCAGGCAAGGCAAGATTTTAGGGCACATAGTGTCAAAGAATGGCATATCTACTGACGAAGAGAAAGTGAGAGCTATAGCAGAGCTACCTAGGCCAAAGAATGTCAAGGAAGTACAAGCTTTCATGGGGCATTGTGGTTATTACCGACGATTTATACACATGTATGCTGTCATTGCAAAGCCCATGTACGGACTTCTGACTAACTTTGAGTGGACGGATGAATGTGAGAATTCCTTCCAGGAGCTTAAACGAAGATTATGTTCAGCACCAATCTTGACCACACCAGATTGGAATAAGCCATTCCATGTTCATGTGGATGCATCCAATTATGCTATTGGATGTGTGCTTGCACAACCTACTGGTGAAAGTAATATGGATCTTCCAATTGCCTATGCCAGTAGACAATTGAATGCGGCTGAACGGAACTACACCACTACAGAGCGAGAAGGATTAGGCATGGTATATGCAGTTAAGAAATTTAGACACTATTTGCTTGCAAACAAGTTTAAATTTTTTACTGACCATCAGGCATTGCTATACCTCGTAAATAAGCCATGCAATACAGGAAGATTAGTGAGATGGTTTCTCTTGCTCATGGAATATGACTTTGAAGTTGTGGTAAGGAAAGGTAGAACGCATTTAAGAGCAGATCACCTCTCTAGGCTCACATCGGGAGAAGCCCCACAAGGAGTATCAGATGACCTTCCTGATGCTTACTTGTTTAATTTGGAAGTGGTGCCGCAGTGGGCTAAGCCATTGGTACCAGTATTGACATACGGGCCTAACCATCCAGTGGTAAACACACGGAATAGAGAGGTTGTAAAAGCCCAAAAGTACCACATCATGGCAGGAAGTATGTACAAGCACACAGATTAAGGGATCTTGGCTTGTTGCGTAGAAGAGGATGAGTACGCCAAATGGTTGCAATTAGCACATGTAGGTGCGTTGGAGCAACACTAATCAAAGCAACGAACTTTACAGACCCTAAAGAGACTCGGAGTGCATTGGCCGACTATGGAAGCGGATGTCCAAAAGTTGTGCAAGGAATGCCCAATCTGTTGCACTAAACCACCAGTGGAACACGCCACTCTTTATCAAGTATCCATTGTGCCAGATTGGAGCGAACCTCTAGTATCCTTCTTGAGGACAAACACATTCCCTCCATACATGACTCTGGCGAGGAAAAGGAGTTTAGAACAAGAAGCCCTGGATTACTCACTCATTGGTGATAATCTATATAAGCGTGGTAAAGATGGTTACCTGAGGCTATGTGTCCATGAAAGTGAATATCTTAAGATCTTAGAAACTGCTCACCAAGGTGTAGCAGGAGGACACTTTGGACCGGATCGGGTGATCAAGGCAATACTATTTGCGGGCTTCTGGTGGCCTACCCTTCACATGGATGCACATACCTATGTGAACGTGTGATGTCTGTCAGAGGACTCAGTATCCTATACGCAAAGATGAGATGCCACTGAAACCTATGATGGGTGGACGTGCGTTCTCAAAGTGGGGAATAGACTTCGTAGGTCCTATTAATCCCCCAGCTAAGGGTTCTCATGCAGAATACATCGTTGTTGCAATAGATTATCTCACCAAGTGGGTGGAGGTAAAAGCTACGACAAAGAATGACGCTCAGACAACTGCTAAATTCGTGTTTGAGAATGTATTCACAAGATATGGGCTACCTATAGAGCTTGTAAGTGATAGAGGCACTCATTTCTTGAACGAAGTGATTGAAAATCTACTCCAAGAATTCTTGGTAATACACAAGAAGTCTGCCCCCTATCACCCTCAAGCTAATGGACAAGCTGAGAGCACTAATAAGATCTTATGCAATGTACTGACAAAATTAGTGAACACTAAACGCTCTGATTGGGACAAACAGCTGCACCATGCTGTTTGGGCATACCGAGTCGCCTACAAAACGGTACTTCAAGCCACCCCCTTTCAGATGGTATTTGGCCAAAACGCTGTGCTACCCTTGGACTTCTTAATACCTACGTTGAAAGTAGCACAAGAGCACGAATGGACCGGTCATGAGCTCTCCTCTAGGATCTTTGACCTTGAACGATTAGGAGAAACAAGACTGAGAGCAGCTGCCGGGATATATGCAGCTAAGAAGAGACAGAAGGCATACTTCGATGCCCATGTGAAGGATAAGGGTTTGAAAGCAGGAGATCTAGTTTTAGTCTACACACTGAAGCAACACGCAAGGAAACTAGAAAAGAGAGGCTACGGATCTATGATCATCAATAGGATTTCCACGAGTGGAGCAGTACAACTAGCCACATTAGAGGGTGATGTTCTCCCAAGCTATATTAGCGGTTGCAGAGTCAAGTTGTATCAGGAACCCCTCACGGAGGAAATGCTCAGCCAACTCAACACTGCTAAGAAACGCAAAGAGGAAGCAAATCGATTTCGAGAAGAAGGTCAAGCAGAAGCTTTAGAACGCATCAGAAGGATGAAATTACGAAGGCAAGGTAGAGATCAGCCTAGAACAAATGACTATGCAGATCAAGGATATCATATGGCAATGTGTGAAGTCGCAGGAACAAGCTCACATAGGATAACTGATCGACGTCCTTTCGTAACCTTAGATATAGGACAAGGAAAGAGTGCAAGGACCGTAAGAGCCTTGATTGACTCAGGTGCAGCCACTAGTGCTGTTAAGTTGTCTTACTGTCAAGAGTTGCAGTTAACTGTCAATCTTGTGGAAGCATATCTCATAGGATTGGGAGGCGTGGAAACCCCTTGCATGGGCGAGGTGGAACTTCCCCTCTACATTCATGATGAGGCAATGACAGTTAAAGTATTAGTGTGTCAAGACGAGGATCTCACTGAACCCCTTGTCTTGGGTCAAGACTGGATCTATGACCAAGCAGTCAACTTAAACCTAAGAAGTGGACTTCTTCAGGTATGGGTCAATCATAGTCGAATCACAGTAGAGTTAGATAATGGAGCACTCAAAGAACTAGGAAAGGCACAGACTCCTGGTCCCTCCAGGGGTGCACATGAAGTTGACCATGCTGTTCTTGTCCAAAACTATGTGTTGCAGAGGAATGATATTCTCAAAAAAGGAGTCAGGGATGCAACGGAACTCCCTTCTTTTCCAAAGGCTAGAAGGAGGCAGTGACCAAAGGTGGATCAAAGGCAGAAGAAGCAGGGTACTACCTATGTCGGAGATCAAAAGTACTGGTGCAGCAAAATGTCTCAGCTAGTGAAACAAGTGTGGGTGCGGAAAGGCGAACACCCGGTTGCACTCCCGCCAACCACACGGGCAAAGCCTCTTATTAGTAACCAACAACACGACACTAATAAGAAGTCTTTCAGAAATTCTCCTGCTAACGTGAAATCTATTTGGGTGCCCAAGAAGTCGATGAAGGCTAGCCCACAATCAAGACAAATTTGGGTGCCTAAGGCTTGCTTGCGGGCGCAAATAGCTACGCCGAGGCCACAACCTACACAGTGTAACCCATTCACTCGCACAGCCAGCATTCACTCGTTTTCAACACTCAGGAACACACCAAGGCCCATGAGCACGCACATAATCACTTGTAAATGGGTCCCTAAAAGGCCTCATTTTCAAACCGAGACACCGATAAAGCTCTCTAGAGTCTCTACGAAACCAAGAGCAAAACCCATCCACTGCATTTGGCAGCCTCAGACTTGTAACAAACCCCCAGACCCCATTGGTAAATCCATGATAACTTACTAACCACATCACTATCACACTACATCATTCCACTTAACTCTGAGGTCTACCGAACGGCTAACCGAACACACACTCGCACCGAGCACTTACTAACCCATTATTCGCTCCCGACCCTCATGTTAATATTGTAATGGGAACAACAACGGTGCTCCCTTGTCCTGTACAATGTAACACATGTTTGTATATTCTCACAGAGACAGGCAGCAAGAAGTAAAATGGCAGATACGGTAGGAACTAGCTCCCAGGCAGGCACCAGCCCCCAAGTGGTGGACATCGAGAGCCTTCCGGTTGAGGAGGAATTAAAGGAAAGACCAACGGCATTACGGGCATTACATGCCATACCGATTCAGAATCCTCCACAGGGTCACACAATGCCGGTGGGCAAAACCTCACACTGGCTCAGTGACGTTGCTGGACCTCTGGGTGAAGGCACATATATGTGGGAGTCCGAGGTAGAATTCAATGGACGTTGGGGCAGATACCATTTCTTTACCAGGGAGTTTGAAAAGCTACAGAATAATGAAGGACTGAAGTCGATATGGAAGAAGGCTGGGCTTTATTATTACTTCAAGTTCCAACTACCAAAGCCAGATTTTCTAAGGTGCTCATACTTAATTAGTACCCTCACTCCCAGCAAAGACAAGAAAGGATACAGCTCCTTTGTGCTCCCATCACTCACAAGGGGCAACGAGCTGAAGCGTTTCCGCTTGACTATCAACTTGGTAAGAGAAGCACTCGACATAAAAGGTATGCACATTCCAATAGAGAAAGAGACTATGGTTCCAGACAATATGAAGAACAGGAATCTGACGAAGTTGAAGGACATGGTTGCAATGACACCTACGATCGCCATTCACTTACGCATGGTCATGCAACATTTCGCATTCCCCGCGCAGGAAAGGTTCACAATGCCTCCCAAAAAGATCTGGTTTAGCCTCTACCTGGCGGATGCTTTTGATTTGACAATCAATATGCCTCACTGGATTATCGACCAGATTCACATGGCTCATCAGAGATGGTATAAGAAGCAAAAGTCTGTACTGTATGGTTGCTGTGCACTTACAAGAATTGTGTATAGATGTCTCGCATATGATGTACCGGTGCAGAGGGCTCTCATTTGGACCCGAGCACAGGAGTTTCAACACAGATTGTCAGCTGTAGGGCCTCCCTCAAAGAAGATGAGAGGTGCTGTCCAGATGCCTTGTGCACAAGCTCGCGGTGCAACCCTAACGCCTGAAACAACCCCAAGGCTTCCCCGACGAGTACAACCATTTACTATCAGGTTACCCAGGCACAGCACAGATGGCCCTAACCTTGTGTTTCCACTAGTACCTACTGATCTGGAATTCCCGCATGGATTCACTTTGGAGGATCTAACGGATGAAGAAGTTGCTAGAATCATCGAAGCTGTAAATGCGGAAGTTGAAGCAGAGCAAGCTGGTGGACAGCAAACTGCCCCAGACCAAGCCCAGCCCAGCCAACCGGACGTAGTCAATGTGGACGATGAAGAAGAAGCACATGAGGAGGCACAGGGTGGACAATCAGAAGCAGAAGAACAAGAGTATGATCAGGAAGCCCTACAAGTACTGGAAGGTGCCCCAGCCTATACTAACACATTAAAGAAGCTCTACGATACGATGAACCGAGTCCAAGAGCAACACAGGCTATCATTAGCTGCAGGTAAAGCCCTCATGAACCAGATTCTGGAGGAGGAAGGTGTGGACGAGCAATACCGTGCCACCCTGGAAATGATATCGGACGCTTTGGGAGTACCTGAAACGGTGCATACTGCACTAGTGCAATCACAAAGGACAGAGAAAAGATATGGCAGACGCCCCCCACGAACGGGAAAACGAATGAATGTATTAGGATCAGGACCACAAGGCACCCCCACAACCACTGGCACAGCACACACTGTTCACGACACCGAGGAAGCCCGCACATCGAGTGCACCTCCATCACCTCCCTTGCCACCTTCTCCCCCACATCCGCCCCATTCACCTCCCTCTACCACTGTAACCTCTACTGTCACCACCTCCGAACCCACTACACACACCGACGCACAAACCATCAGTCAACCCACATACTCTATTTCCACTGAAAACATAAGTCTAACCATAGCCACGGTAAACCCCACTACTCCGATCATACTTCCTGGGAGTTCACAATTACACACACCTCTATACACGTTCACAACTCTCACCGCAACCACAATCCCCATGTTCACAGTCACTCCCACCACGGCCTCCACTTTTGAATCCATGGAGGTGTCACCCACCTCTGCACCTCTCCCACCCCCCATTTATCCACAATCTCCCATTCCCCCACCTCCCCCCTCACCCTTCTCCAGTACTGCATCCACAATTCCCTTTCCCTTTCCCTTCCCCTCTGCATTCAACACCATTTCTCCCACCATTCCTCTTAATAATGTATTTAATAATATGTATCAATGCATGTCCCAACTTCAGCAACACTACCAACACCTTGATAACCAACATATAAGGCTTTTCCGAAGCCACGCAGATCTCCAAGCACGATGTATGGATCTTGAAGAGCAGAAGCAGCTACTACAACAGCAGCACATGACATTACAGGAACAATATGCACAATTAGTAGCCAACCCACCCCAAGCAGATGATGAAGAACGACGACACATGGACGAGATGCTACATTCTCAGATCACGGAAAACCTTAAGCTTCGACGGAACTTGGGCCTCCTACGCAAGCATATGTCTACAGCGCTAGAGGAGAATAAACGATTACAGAAACAGAACGAAGAAAATCTTGAGGCGGCCATGGAGGGTTCCCCACAGGAGATTGACCCAGAGCGATTCAAGGCAATTCCCTCTGAGAATATGAAAGTGGTGTTAGAAACTCATGCAGATCTCATGGAGGCCCATGCCGCTTTAGAAAAAGAGAGAGATGATTTACTAAGGCAGTTGGCCACCCAACAGACATCACCAAGCAAGATCACCACCGCAGAAGATACATCTGAAGAGGTCACTAAACTCCGGGTAGAACTTGAGGAATTACGTAGCAAGGTCATGCAATACGAGCATCAGCCCTCCCCTCTGGTAGAGCCCGAGCCTGACGATCTTGTGCCAATTGAAGTAGAAGAAACATTCGAGGATCCCTATGTCCCGATGCCAACACCCGGGGGTAAGCGAACAGAACAGGGCATGGACACAATTGAAATTGAGGCACCTGAATGGATGCAAAAGTTAGAGAAAGTGGCCACGACACATGATGACAGGGTGGCAGTCCAAATCGCATTGATGTCACAATTGGAGGAGGTTGTAATAAAATCCGATTATTTTAAGAATCTCTCACACCATAGGTGGATCGGCCCATCGGACGACCTGTATGTTCCTTTTTGCATTCTAATGGCGGATTATAAAGCGGAAATCAAGCACCACACCTCAAGGGAACCAACCTCTGCCGCACAGTTTGCACCTGACGACATCCCAGAGAGTGCCAAGCAGGGACATATTCGCCAACCGACTTGGAGAATTCGGCTGCTTGAAACCTACCCGGAAATGGTAAGAACATGGAACAACATGCCATTGTACATCAAATATAACCCATGTTATTGCCCTGTATTTCGAAGGAGATCATGGCCGGAGTACACACAAACAGTGCTGACGATTAAAGGCTGTGAGAAGTGGCTCAATTATGTGTACTTCGCACCCCCTAAGGGCCCACCTACAATTGGATATATGATTTCGACGATTCGACATTGGGGGGTCCGGTTCAAGAATATACCTGATGTCATGACTCAGATGTGCCTGAAGATTTTCGAACTTATGTTGGTCACCTTCAAGACCTTCAAAAATGTCAAGGAACCACATCTCTCAGCACTAGGATTTAATGAAGGTAATCAGGACCTTGTATACGACATGAGCACAACCCCATCGATTAATGTTGTGTATGCATGGCACGCTCGCATCAAATATCTACCGGCCTGCTTCAAACAAACGTTTGAAGAGATGTTTGTCACGGGATTCTGGGAATATCACTCCGAGATATTCATTCCCAGACCATCCCATCTCTTGCAGTTGTTTGCAGTGGAACAAGCTCTCCATTCTGAAAAGCTACGTATACCACATCCAGAGGTTCCCGGGCCGGTAGATTGGGATGCTCTACTCACAGATTTAGCCAAAGGATTGAGAATTGCCAAACATCACTTAGCGCAGGATGTCGTTGAGTACTACATCCAAAAACCCACACAACAAGGGTCTGTCAGGGACGACAGACGCGAGAGAGGGGGGGTGTTAGCAGCAGACAAGGAACTCAAGGACTAACGAGGCATGGCAGTCAGAGAAGAGAGTCAGAAGGGAGAGAAGGCACAAGCAGACAAGGGAGTCAACGAAGATCTGGCAAATAGGCCAATAATTTTCTTCAAGAAGAAGCACGTATGAGCATTCACGCAGATCTAGCACTAAGGCAACCCTTTAGTTTTTCAAAACCCTTACACCAATCAAAAGTGATTCTCATCACTAAACACCATTGTAAATACCATTTCATATTTTTGTAGCTCCATTTTGTGCAAGCCAAGGAGTTCTTGAGCTTGAGGAGCTTTAGAAGTATCTACGTGCCAATTTTCGTATTTTTTAGATCTCGTTTGAGCCCTCAAATAAGCCCTGGAACCTAATTTTTAACTAGGCCGGACACTAGGTCTGAACAGGGCCAAAGCTAGTCAAAAACTATAAAAAGAGCTAGAGAGCTCATTTTTCAGGTTAGATTGTAATTGAAACAAACTAGTAAGAGCTTCTTGAAAGTAATCTAAGAACTCCATTGATTCTCACTCTTTGTCTTGCCGTGTGTGCGCGTGTGTGTGTATGTGTGTGCATGATTGTGTGCTTCTCACTCACGCACTTGTGCCGCCACTTGCTCGAGGTCTTCATACCATCCTCACGTCTTCCCGGATTGACATTAAAGGAGGTGCTACTCATCACTGAGCTACAAGCATCTTTCAAGAGAAGTTTTATAGCAAGTAGTTCCCAGCAAGTCCCTAACCACCAGTTTTGGTATTTAAGTCCAAATAGTGATATAACCTCAAGGTATATCAAAGATTCTTAGCTTTGGAATCTGAAAAGCATTAGAAAATGCTTGGACTTAAGTTGAGGGAAAGATCTCTAAAATCCTCCAGGTAAGCAAAGAAGCTTAAGATAGTTTAAGAGATCTTAAAGATAAAGACTAAGTCTTTATTTTGTCGCAAGTATCAACCAGAATTGATCAAACTTGGCCATGATTGTCCAAGAATGTGCGATTAGAACTACTCTGTAGATTACCCAAGTATTGGTAGTAAAAATTTCGTTAGGAATTATTCACTCAAGTTCCATTTATCGAATGGAAAATTGTGAAAAGAGTAAGTCGTTCCAAGTATGAATAGAGTGAAGGAATTCCAAAAATGTAGTCTGCAACCGTGAAGACGGTACTTAAGTTTGTGGAAGGTAAAACATAAACGTTTGCCTATCCTTAAAGGGATTTCGGTACAAATCCAGAAAGCATGAGCAAATGCTTAGGCTTAAGCAGTAGAGAGATTCCTATAAAAGTCTTGGCCAGGATAGGTACCTAAAAGCATTAGTAGAAAGGAATCTAAAGACAAGAAGTCAAAATCTCTTGTTGCTACAAAATTGGTCAAGAATAACCAATTGAACTTGAAATTGAAAAAATTCAAGTACTTGGAATTCTGATTGGTTTTCATTTGAAAACCCTAGCAAAAAGGATTGGAGATATTCTATTAAAGGTTTTCAAGTTCCCAAGGTTAAGCACAAGATCGTGACAGGATCATGTGAAGGGATCAAAACCTAGAATATCTAGTTAGAGGTAATGCCTGAAACTTCAAAATTCTCGTAAAGAATTAAAGAGATAAGGTACTCTATCAAGAGATGTTTAGACTTTGGGATAAGAATCACCCACACATTAATGTGAATATAAAATAGGGTGGTATGGGACACCATATTTTATACTCAGATTGATGTAGGAAAGATGGTATGGGACATCGGACCGTGGGATGATAATTATCTTTTAGTCTTAGTTTGGATTTTGAAGTTAGGTTTCATCCTCAAGGGAATTAAGACTTCAAGGAAAGTTTAATTCGTAAAGGATGAAAGTAGTATCTTACGATACTTCAAGGTAGCTTCAAGGTCAAAGAAATAGAAGATATGAAGTAAGTAACTTCCAAGATCTTCTTGAAGCACTTCAAGACAAAGTGTTGTTAATTCGGAAATATTTTATAAATTTCTGAAGAAAGTAGGACTTTCATTTTGAGTTGATCTTTTCAACCAAGGACTTGATTGACTAAGTCAAGCATCAAGTTCCTAGTGAAACTTGGTAAATTCACTCTTTTGACTCAAAGAAATGCACAAGAATTGCATTCATGATTATGCACAAGAATTGCATTCACGATAAGGAGTCATAAAGACTGAATATGACATGAACTTAGTCTCAAGTGAAGCATTATTTGAATACTAAACTCATCGACAGAACCTTAGTGGGTCGACACACTGATGTTGGTTACCACACTAGTATCTTGTGGTTGGATGATGTTTTTGATTTTCTTTGAATCTCTTTTGAGAATCTAGCTCATTTCTCTTAAAGATAAAGACAATGCTTCAATACCTTGTTGAAATAAATCTTTGAAAAGTTAAAGCCCTTGGTCATCTAGTCTTTGACTCATAGCAAATTTATGTATCTTTGAAGTATGAATTGTTTGTACAGAGTTTTAGTTATTTCTTTCCGCTTTCCAAAACTTTTGGAATAGGCTCAGACATGGTA